>JAUTBQ010074982.1:0-16735 GCA_032361185.1 Lepetodrilus ovalis
TCTCTCTCTCTCTCTCTCTCTCTCTCTCTCTCTCTCTCTCTCTCTCTCTCTCTCTATCTCTCTCTCTCTCTCTCTCCATTGGAAATGCATAACATAATTACTATTAAGTATTGGACTCACGACGTGAGATAGTTCCATAATTCTCCTTTCATACGTATAACCTCACAACCTAGTTAGTGCCTTGAAGAAGTATCAAATCAATGAATTCATCTAAGTACCCATTCTACCTGATGATGTTACGTAAGTGAATATATATTAGCCATGCACTGACACTACTGCATCAAGGTTGAGTTATTGTACTCTATAAGTTCTTGTTATATCTTTAAGCGTTGTCATTAAATATGCTTTGTTGGCTTTTTATACTAACACCGTTGACAATATGTAGCCACCTTTCATTTTCAAGTAGTCATTATCGAAACACAGGATATTAAGAATGCAAAACAGTCTGTATTTCGATGATGCCTGTCGATGTCATGCGATAGTTGGCAATATATCTGTACATTATAACAAGTCATTCCTAGTTTTAAAAACAACAACATTTTCGATCGGAAATTGCGATCGATATGAATCGATTAGGACAGACATGGAGAGGAGAACGTACTCAAGGAAGCTAGGAACATTTAATTCCACTTGCCTCAGTTCTAAGGAAAGAGGAAATAGATTCTGTTATCAGGAGTGCCAAATGTTACTAGATAGGAATGGAACTACCATATCAGAAAACCAGCTTTCGACGAAAACGTTGTTGAAACATAAGGCAACAGTATCCTTCACCCAACCAACAACAATGTCTTAGTTTAATAGCAGGCGATAATTCTTAAATCGGAGCATAATTATGATATGGGTTACGTACGTACCTGGGTATCCTTTCACGAAGCTCTCTTATCCACTAAGAGACTGGTAGCGCTCTCTTATCCACTAAGAGACTGGTAACGCTCTCTTAGTAGTGTATTAGCTATCGGAAAAGCGAGCGCTACCACCATGTTAGTGGATAAGAGAGCTTCGTGAAAGGATACCCTGACCCGAGATTACGAAACTTTCTGAGTACGATTTCATGCTCAATTTTAGATTTTATATGTTGATTTGTGAACAAAACTTTGAGTTGCGTATGACATCGTACAAGTTGTGTAATCTCTGGGGAGGGTGGGTGGGGGATGGGGGCTCGGCACCCGTTCACGAATCTATCGTAGCCATTGCGAGACCATAGCCCTTTCGTATCTATATTATTCGTGGTTTACTACCAGAAAGCTGTCGATTTTTAGTACATACGATAGCTTCATGAAAGGGTACCCTGGCCAACGTTTCACGAAGGGGTCGTATCGTTAGTCGTGACGTAAATAGAGGTTTACATCTCTTGCTGGCGATGATTATAATACGAACATTTCGTGACTCACAACCCTGATAATTCTGAAACAGTCACAGTCGTAGAACAGTTGAGCATCAGTTACGATAGGATAATTGTTACCGGAAATAATTAAAGCTACAGGTCATGCTAAGAAAAATGCACTCTCCAAAAACAATTATTACGCTTTTCGTTATTTCTAGTTTCTGTCATGAAATATTAGGTGGCGTCAAGTGTCTGCTTTATCACTAACACCTCCAATGATGGTGTACATCAGTGGTCATATATGTTTGTAGTTTTGTAATTTAGCACTAACCTTTAATGTCGCTTTGATTAACCCAGGTAGTGAAAGAATCGCGAGTTCAGAACACCAACCGTCAGTTCGTGCAAGATGAAGAGCATAGGTTTCAGGTACTGTGTAAGTGTAATGCCTGACCCGAATTACCCCATCTTCAGAGTTAGCTCCCTTGAGGGAGTTTTTGCAGTGGTCCTACCAAAATGTCCGCCTCGAACTGGTACGTGAGAGTTAGCTCCCCTTTTGGGACTATTTGCAGTGACCAATTTACACTCTATTTCCTATCCCTGTGGTAGAAACTAGTCAAATGAAGTCTGAATATAGATTTGTGTATAGATATTTATTATGAGCACATATATCGAACATCTCCATATGGTATTCAAAATGTTACGGCTTCGTTTAAGACATTCCCCAAGATGTTCCTTGAAAAATGCACCCCTAAGATATCCCCTTTGAAAGCACCACCTGTTTTCCTGCGATTATTTATATCCAAATGTATCCAACAATAATGTTTCATTTCTCTCATCGTTGTTTATCAATTATTCAACTTACACCAAAACTAACTCATGTCCTAATACATCTATTTGTTTTCATTCATCCAATGACTGGATTGCAGTAACCACAGTCATACAAAACAATATGGCGCACTCGTGTTTGCTACCTTTCGCACGCTTTGTATTTTAGTTAATAGTCCACATAGAACATTTGAATGATTTACATGCGCTATTTTAACATATATAATTACCAAACAAATGTATCATATGACATTATAGTGTTGGCGTCATGTTTTCATATATTTGACAATTAATACACAAGGAACACTAGATTTAAGCGCGTTCATGGAATTCAAATTTGCATGTAATGTATGCGATGTGAACCTGCACGCAATGCCTGGTGTGGCATTCTGGTGGTGTTTGCTTGAAACAGAGTTTTCTAAGTGCTTCTATTGTTATTTTCTAGGCACGCATCAGAGAGCTGGAGGATTCCTTAGATATGGAGAGGGATGCTCGTGTCAGGGTAAGTACCTACTTAGAAAACCATCACCTGTCTTAGAAAACATAGATCCGCTTCAGAAAACCAACATCCGCTTCAGGGTATCCTTTCAAGAAACTCTCTTATCCACTACGAGAGTGGTAGCGCTCGCTTTGCCGATAGCTAATACACTGCTCAGCGAGCGCTACCACTCTTTTAGTAGATAAGAGAGCTTCGTGAAAGGATACCCAGAAAACCAACATCCGTCTTAGAAAATCAACATCCGCCTTAAAAAAAACCAACATCCGCCTTAGAAAACCAATAGGCCTATTCACCTTAGAAAATCAACATTCGCCATGGAAAATCCATGCCTGCCTTACCTGTATTTGGTAGACGACATATTTATTTCCGAAGAAATCACAATTAAAAGGACGGGTAACCTGTTCCCCAGGCATTTCTTAAAGTGTTTTGATAACCAAAATGACTTCACGTGTGTATGGTAATTATAGAACAATCACATTATATAATTATATTTGAACAGGAGAGCAACATCTCAAGTTTATTCACAGAACATGTAACAAAATGAAGTACATATGGAACTATGCGTATTATAATTCTTCGAAAATTAACCATTTGTATTGGAAATATGTCATAACAGTAGGTAGTAGGTACAGTCGGCGATGTGCTCACTAACAAAACTGACCTACGTCCATTGTCCATCACAGTCAGAGAAGAACTTGGCCGAGCTGACCTTCCAGTATGACCAGATCGCTGACAAGCTGGAGGAGCAGGGAGGCGTGACAGTACAGCAGGTTTGTACCCCATGTTTACCAGTCCTTCACTGTACGAATACCCCCAACGTATTAGGCTTGCACTACAACCAACGGTTATAACTATACTCCAAGGCAAGGGCAAGCTAGGTAATTCCAGTAACTGCATAAGTACGAGCTACGTGTTATCCTCACGTGGTAGTCTTGCATTACAGCTAACGACTAATTATGTTCCACGCCAAGAACAAGCTAGTGCACTCCAGTAAATGTTCCAGAACTGCAAATGTAAGAGCTACTGCTATCGTGATATCCTCTCATGTTTGTCTTTTTACTACTATCAAAAACTTCATGTCAAAGGCAGATCACTCTAGTTCCAGAATTGAAGAATGCCATTGTTATCCTGATATCCTCACCTGGTAGTCTTGCACTAAAGTCAACGACTATAATTATATTCCACGCCAAGGGCAAGCTATGGTACTCCAGTAACTGTTTCAGAATTGCATAAGTAAGAGATACTGTTATCGTCTTATCCTCACGAGTTAGTCAAACAAACAAATATAGCTTGCTAGTATACTCAATGCCAAGGGCAGGTCAGTCTAGTTACAGAATTGCAGAAGTAAAAGCAACGTGGTAATCTTGCACTATAACGATTTGTATATAGGCCCTACTCCACGTCAAGGGCAGGTCACTCCAGTTCCAGAAGTAAGAGAGATACTGATATCGTGGTATCTTAACTTGTAAAGGCTTACACTACATCAACAACAACACAACTATTATTATTACTCCACGCCAAGAATCAGGCCACACTTCAGGTTCAGACATATGTTTGGTTGTTATTGTGTTATCCTCGCTGCATATGGGTGCAAGTGGTGTACGAAAGAAGGCAGTGTGGAACTGTGTTGCAGAGGACGCTGTATTGTAGTAAATGTGTATATCTTAGTTGTTGACCTTGCTAATAACATCTTCTAGTGGATAATCACTATGTTGGCACTTTGGGACATATTAATATTGAGTGGTTGATTCCTATCGAAAGACACCTTTTATAAGTATTTCAATCAAATTATCTTCTTGGTCTTCAGGACAGAATACCACAGAAGCTGTATTTATTCTTACGCCGATAACCTCGGAATATGTGGTACACATAATTATAACAAAATCGAACATGGACAGGTATTTGCTAGGAGGTTTTCGATATCCCCTTCTTTCAAAGACGATACTGGTATCTATATATATAATTTAAAATATAAACAGTGCAATCACATTGTTATTAACATTCCATGTTTGTGGTTTCTGGGTACATATTTGCAATAAGGTTTGATACGATCCATTCACAACATAGTGAGCTGTAGTAGGGTCACAGTTGGAACTACTCACTGTCGCACTAACTGTACTTTCGAGTATGGGGAAATAACTCTATAAGATATTCCGGTTGGTTCTAAAGTGATTCTGTGACTGATTGTCTCCCTTTATCTCGTGCAGATTGAGATCAGCAAGAAGCGCGAGACTGAGCTGAACAAGCTGAGGAGGGACCTTGAGATCGCCATTGTCTCACACGAGGCCGCAGAGGGTAGTCTCAGGAAGAGAAACCATGAGGCTGTCAACGATCTCACTGATCAACTCGAGTACATGACTAAGCAGAAGAACAGGTCAGTGGCAATGTTACATTGGCCCAGCGGTTTGAATTTGTTATGTTATTTACCAAGATACCACGTTTTGGAATATGGGAAAACTAACTGTTGCTAGCGCTGCAAGTATATAAAGAAACAGTAGAGAGTTTTCGAAAGAGGGTATTAAGTATAACTGCGAGAGGACATCGATAAGTGTTTTACTTTTGTCGGATCCCATTGAATGTATGTCATTAAAATATGTTGAAAGCATAACTGCTTCACGTGGTGCATCATTTCTTTTCCAGAGTAGAGAAGGAGAAGCACCAACTGATCATCGAGATCGACAGCCTTCAGGGAATAAACGACTCCCTGGCCAAATCCAAGGTCAGTAAAATAATTGCTTCTGTAACTTGTATATCAATTGGTCCATTTACTGAGTAAACGCAGGTTATCTGTTTACTCAGATGGTAGTATAACCCTGCGCTGGTCCTGCCTATTATATGTTTGAAACAATTTGCACAATATATTTTGAAAAACATGTATAATGATGCGTAGATATGCATGTTGACAGATTGAAATACCATCAGCAAAACATTTACTTTATCCATATCTTGCCACACCCAGGAAGAACTAAAGTACCTTTTCTTTCACGCCTCTATAGCAATAACACATCCTGGATCCTTTCCTTTCCAGCAATCCGCCGAGAACCGCGCCGATGGTCTGCAGGGATCCGTGGACCGCCTGAAGGCCCAGGTGGATGACCTGACCCGCCAACTGAACGACTCCAACAGTGCCAAGGCCCGCCTGACACAGGAGAATTTCGATCTCCAACACCAGGTACAGGAGTTGGACAGCGCCAACGCCGCTCTAGCCAAAGCCAAGTCCCAGCTGCAAGCTCAGAATGATGACCTCAAGAGGATGCTGGACGACGAGAGCAGGGTGAGGATTAAATTACAGATCTGTATAGTCTGGCTAAGAATATCGTAAGAACGTTTCGAGAATCAATAGGCTCCCAGGAAGACATTCCCGTTGATTTACAATGTCGGTTACTCTCATTGACCATAGTATTTGTTTCAATCCAGACTGAGAGTATTCTCCTTCTTCTTCCTTCCAGCAAAGGCAGAACCTGCAGGTGCAGTTCTCCCAGCTGCAGAGCGACTACGACAACCTCAACGCCCGCTACGAGGAGGAGTCTGAGGCCGCTTCCACCATGCGCACACAGCTCAGCAAGGTCAACGCGGAATTCGCCGCCCTCAAGGCCAGATACGAGAAGGAGCTCATGTCCAAGACAGAGGAACTCGAGGAGCTCAGACGCCGTCTCAATGCCAGGATCGCCCAGTTGGAGGATGAGTGCGAGGGACTCCGCGCCAGGAACAACAACCTGGAGAAGGCTAAGTCTAAGCTTACCATGGAAATCAAAGAAATCACCATCGAACTTGAAAACGTATGTTTGTTTCCATTCAGAAGAAAAACGTATGCGTATTTCGTTTTGAAACTACAGAATGGTGGAATTACGATTTGAAGGATTGAAGAGAACCCTCTCAGATAAATTGAAGTAAAATATATCACTATCGAACTTAAAAACGTATGTCTGATGAGTCTGTTTTGCAGCCATTGATCTTAGTACACGTATGTGTTTCTATTTTGAAAACTATGGATTTACAAGTATTTTATGATAGCTTCAGAGATACGGTAGATAACCTTTACTACAACTATGAATATTTTAAGGCATCTTCAGAAATAGATATTATTTCCATCAGTGGATCTACGATTACTAATATTTTATGTCATCTTCACGGACATATCCTCCCTTTTCCTTTCTTTATAGCAGTAGATCTATGGGTTGAAGTATGTTATGACAACTTCAGAAATAATTTGAAACAATTTAAATGTTCATCTACTCAGTATCTATGGTCCTTCTCTTCCAGACTCAAATCATTGTCCAAGATCTCACCAAGAGGAACCGATCCCTCGAGAATGAGAACGCTGCTCTTCTCCGCCGCGTGGACGAGTTGGGCGCCGAGAACCAGGCCCTGCGTAACGAGAAGGCCAACCTCGAGGCCGAGCTCCAGCGACTCCGCGTCATCACCGCCGAACTCCAGGAGCGCAATGAAAACCTCCAGAGGGAGAACAAGACCCTTTCCGGTCAGCATCTAGAACCATCGCTTGCCCCGTTTCAATATGAATTATTTAACTATCTTAGGATAGTCTGCTTAATCCCTTGTTATGGCATCAGCTGATCGCATTTTGAGCTCTTGCTGATCAGCATAAAAAAACCCATCAGTTTCCCCATTTCAAGATGAATTATTTTAGGATAGTATGCTTTATCTCTTGTTCTGGATTCAATTGAATCGCATCCTGAGCGCAACGAGAAGCCATTTCTGATCGCCATCTAGAACCATCAGTTGCCCCGCTTCAAGATGAATTATTAATCATTTTACTAGTTCTGCTATCAATTGACCGCGTCATGTGGGCAATGAGAAGCCATTTCTGATCAGAATCTAGAACCATCCGTATTTCTTCTCCCTTGCAGCAACATCATATGCTTTATACTCCCTTGTTCTGGCATCAGTCAACCGCCTCATGTGTGCAATTATGCGCCGTTTCTGATCAGGATCTAGAACCATCAGTTGCTCCTCGTCAAAATGAATCACTTTTATTCACTGTTCAAGCAAAGGTTGATTGCGTACCCACACATTAGTATCAGCTTTACTCAGTTTAGAAATCAGTTGATCTAATCTTATACTATTAGTATATCCCATACGCTTTATTTAATTCCGGCATCAGTTTATATCCATCCAGATACCAGGATAAGCTTTAGTCATAACACAAATACATGCTGCAATAACCATAATTCCTGGAAGCATTTTGTGCCGTTCATATTAACGTTCTCCAAGTAGGCACTGTCTAGAGATAGTCCGTATCAGCTGCTAATGCCTCGTCGTCTGAACACACAACTCTCCAAATCATTATATCACAAATTACTGTTCTTCAGAAATACTTTGAGCAACCTCTTGGCGAATGGAGTATTGCGCTTAAAAGAGATGACTCGTGTTCCCTAATATGACACTGTGCATAGATAGACATTGACACTGACTTCTGCCCCCTTGTCTTCCAGATCAACTCCGCGAGGCGACACTGGCTCTGAAGGACGCCAACAGGGAGCTGAACGAACTCCGCCAGATCCGCGCCCAACTGGAAATGGAACGCGACTCCCTCGCCAACCAGCTCCGCGACACCGAGGAGGCACTGAGAGACGCCGAGGCTAAGCTCGCCGCAGCCCAGGCCGCCCTCAACCAGCTCCGTAGCGAGATGGAGGCTAGACTCAGAGAGAAGGATGAGGAGCTCGAGAACATCAGGTACGCAGAGTTGTCTCCTCTTAATGTCAATATCGGAAATCAATCGAGTTACTTCCCCTTGGTACATAACCTGAAATAGAGAACATCAGGTACGCAGAGTTGTCTCCAATTAACAGTTAATCGGAAAACCATCGAGTTCCTTCCCCTTGGTACATAACCTGACGTAGAGAACATCAGGCACGCAGAGTTATCTCCTCTTGTTAGTGCTACTCGGAACACAACATAGTTACTTCCCGTTGATACATAATAATCAGGGTATGGTTTATCGAAGCTCTCGTATCTACTACAAGGTCATATAGCGTTCTCGTTGCGATCTCTTATCAATTGCGATCGGCCACTTGTAAACGAAAGCGCTAGAGTCTCATTGCGGATAATGAGATCTTTACTCTGACGTTCGTAAAGAGGCTGATGACTGCCGAGGGCACTTGTGTACATGCATATGCCTAATTTCCCATACGTGACATTGATAGTATGCGTCTCTCATTATATCCTCGTTGTCTGAAAACATCAGGATGTAGTGTGTATGTAAAAATAGAATGAGACTCTCCTTAGATGTGATCAAGTAAGCCATACGATTCTCATGCATGCAATATTGACACATGCAACAGAACACGTGATTTATTTGACTAAGATCCAAACACATCACACATGCGTTTGCATTCTGGGGCCAGATGCACGGATAAAGAAACAAAACATGGCATATCGCTAGCACTGTTGCGTACATTTATAGTATAGCTGCATGTCATTTCGGCTCTGTCTATCAAACTGAGATATGGTACATACGTCATGCTGGGGTATCCAGATATCCCACATCTGGAGCGACCTCTTGAAGGTGCCATTTCCGCGCCCTTTGGTATTTCTCCCAGTTTAGCATCAGTGCGCAAAGCAAAACAGTCGCTGGTTAAAATCGGCACTGTCTACTGGCAACATTTGTTGCTTTGGGTCAGATCAAGGTTGTGTCTTGCATTGGATTTTGGGCGTAGGCTGCTATTGTAATGGACACTCCTAGGATGGTCTTCATCAGCGACCGAGAAGTGAAGTAAGCGTAGATTTAGATACATATCATAATACATAGTAGCGGATTCCTTTTGAGATGCAGTGCTGATATGGCTCGTAAGGCCATCTTGTAGATACATACCATAGCCTACCTTTTGTTACTATACGGGATCGATCTGTGTTCTTATGTTGGACAATTGCCACGTTCTTAATGTTCTCTTTTAGATTAATAGCAATCTTTTATCTTTGGAAATGCATACTAGTTCATAGAAATATGAGCTCAGAACACAGGTGTACCAAGCAAACATATTTGGTATTTTTCAGTTTTGATAACATTACAAATATGGCTGGAAGTGGGGCTTTGCATGTCGACCACATTCAACGATGTAATTTCTCAAATAATATAACGGATTTAGCATCAGTAGCCGCAAGATAGCATTCCGCCGCCGTGTGTTTAATCAGTCCGTGCCGTTAACAAATGGCGCCCGACCATAGTTGTATTTCTCAGTATAATGTATTGCGGGATATTAACCCATTACTGGTATAAGAACGTTGTTAAAATAAAATGTGTATGTTATGTTTTTACTCAAGTATGGCAATAAAATATGGCAATAAAATACGACATTACAAAATGTGAGAATAAAGATCTGAGAATAAAAGATGGCAATAAATTATATTAGACCAAAGCAATTAGCATCGAAGATGACATGGGACACATTCTTTCGTAGCGTATAGATGTTAATAATAAATAATAATAATAATTGCATTTACACCGGTCGCATTAATATCATGCTCGTATTAAGTTCCTGATTTACAGTATTTAGCTGATCATTCAAAATAGCAATGCGTTGCACGCACGCATATGTATAATAAACACACAGAGACGCACGCATACACACACACACACACACATACACACACACACACACACACACACACACACCTTTTCCCCGTGACACATACACATACCTTGACAAAGCTGCACCTGAATGATTGGCATTTCTAACGGCTTCCTTGCCTTCTTCTTCCCTCACCCACAGGAGGAGCAGCGCTCGTGCCATCGAGGAGCTTCAGCGCACCCTCATCGAGGTGGAGACCCGCTACAAGACCGAGATCACCCGCATGAAGAAGAAGTACGAGATGGACATCCGCGAGCTGGAAGGAGCTCTGGATAACGCTAACAAGGCCAACGCCGAGTACCTCAAGCAGATCCGCTCTCTGCAACAGAGAGTCAAGGTGGGTGTTGATGCGCGCCATCGAGAAAAAACTAGGTTCCGTCTATTGATAAAGTCTGCCCAATGCCGAGTACCGCAAGCAGATCCATTCTCTGCAACAGAGAGCTAAGATAAAAACTATAGTTACTATCTAATAAAGGTTACTCAAAGTGGTCCCTGCCAACGACGAGTATCTAAATGCAAGATTGTCCAGTAATACATCAGGCAATACCAACCATAGAAATACCAAGACAAATTAGGCCATACCGTTTATTGATATATCTTATGTATTAGAGTCTACCTGTGTAACTATAGTAAGTTACTGAACAACTCTTAAACGATCTATGTCAATAAAGCTTGATCAACAAATTTCCTGCCTAATTATTAAATTATGAAAGACATAATCTATAATCTTGTTTTATGTTTAAATGTTCGGACATTATGTTATACATACTATGTTATTTAATGCATATACATTTTGTATAACCCGTTACCAAACCCAAATCCACATGCCAGTGTTATATGGCACGTACCATCAGACCCCGTTATACTGGACACGTCCGTTTTTTGTAACAGTCTTCCCGATAAGCGAAACAACCGGATCATCGGATCAATCAATTAAAGTAAATATAGTAGGAAATCTGTATTGGTTAAAAAGTTGACGGGTAAGCTGAGAAACCGTAATGACGGAGACCGTTGTAACGGGGCGGGGGAGGTTGGGTGGGGTGTCTGACATGTATACCTATTCTCTAACATTTCAAATATGTTCATCTTCAGGAGCTTGAGGTCCTTCTGGACGAGGAGCGACGCAGTGCCGATGACCTCCGAGGTCAACTGACCCTGTCCGAGAGGAAGCGCGTTGCCCTGCAACAGGAGGTCGACGATGTCAGGTCCCTGCTGGAAGCCGTAAGCTAAACTCTTTATCTCAAGATATCTCATTTATCCCAGAATGTATCTCTTCTTTATCTCGAGCCATATACACAGCAGGAGATGCCGATACATCAAGAAGTCGAGGAGTACTTTTCAGATTACATTTAAGTCATTAGCTATTAAAGCTCAGGGTATGCTTTCACAAAGCTCTCTTAACCACTAAGAGACCGTAGCGCTCTCTTTACCGTGCATTTACTAGCGGCAAGGAGAGCGCTATATGGTTTCTTAGTGGATAGGAGAGCTTCGTGAAAGGATACCCAGGATTCAAAAATGACAGTCAGATAGTTTAACAGGAGTTAGTTATTAGGTGAGCCAAAGACTATTGAAATGTAAAAGAAGCTAATCTTGAGAAGCTTTTATGTTAAATTAGAGCGGACTGAAATGTGACTAACCTATTCGTCTGGATGTCTTTGTTTGGATGGGCTGTGTAATTATATTAATCTTGAAAACATCCAAAGGGGTTGTTATCTCTATTTGGTAAATCAAAACCAGTTAAGACATTAACATATTGGTGATGTAGGGGAGTTTACGGTGGTAGAAGCTGAACTGCGTCTTTGAAGGAGAGGAAGGGACACATAAATAAATAAATAAATAATAATGTTTGCCGTTGTATTCTTTTCCATCACCCATTGTCAATTATTTCGAAGAAATTAACGTTATAAACGGCAATAAAGACATGCATTGTTCGATAACGATGCTATGATAAATAATAAATCAAATCAAATCAAAGAAAAATACTTATAATGACAATGATGATGGTGATGGTGATGGTGATGATATACATACATACGTATACATACATACAACATTTATATAGCGCCATTACACATAAATACCCTAAAGCGCTTTAAAGTTAGTTCAGTTGTAACTTAATTTGAAGAGTGTTTTATTGTAATTTGAATGACTGGACAGAGTCCGAGTTTCTCAAGTCCACTGACAGGCTATTCCCGAGGTTGTCTGACACGTATCCAAATTATCTTTGTCCATGATGATGAAGATGATGATGATGTTGATGATGATGATCATAATCATGATCATTATCATCATCATCATCATTAGTATGTCTTTCTTATCCCGGGAGAATTTATTTACATTGTAAAACTCTTCACTTTTAGCCATATATTTATAAATAAATAAATAATTAAAACATCATTTTGATATTTAATCTTGCTTTCTCTTCACCTCCCAAGGCCGAGAGAGCCCGCAAGAACGCCGAGAACGAGCTGCACGAGGCCAGCACGCGCGTCTCCGAACTCACCATCCAGGTCACCGCCCTTTCCAACGACAAGCGCCGCATGGAGGCTGACATCAGCGCAATGCAGTCCGACCTCGAGGACGCCATCAACGGACAGCGAGCCGCCGAGGAGCGTGCCGAGCGGTTGCACAACGAGAACATGCGCCTGGCTGACGAGCTGAGACAGGAACAGGAGAACTACAAGAACGCGGAGAGTCTCCGCAAGCAGCTGGAGATCGAGATCCGCGAGATCACCGTCCGTCTGGAGGAGGCCGAGGCATTCGCCACCCGGGAAGGAAAGAGGATGGTTGCCAAACTCCAGGCTAGGGTGAGTATAGAAACTGGAACCATGGTGGGCACTTGCTTGTTTATTGTAGTCTCCCGTTGGGACACAGGTTGAAACCATCATGGTGGGAACTTGCTTCTTTATTGAAGTCAAAGTTGCCATCGTCATACATCGGACACTGCGTTATTTTACACAATTAAAAAAATATATATTTAAAATACAAAAATAGCAATACGACCAAATCAATGCTTGACCTTCACTTTTGTTACGTTTTTCAGATTAGAGATTTGGAGGCTGAGCTCGAGGCTGAACAGAGACGTATTCGCGAGGCCACCGCCATGTGCAGGAAGCTGGAACGCCAATACAAGGAGATTCAGATGCAGACCGAAGACGACCGTAGAATATTGGCTGAGACCATTAGCATCAACGATCAGTTATCTATGAAAGTCAAGGCATACAAACGCCAGATCGAGGAGAGCGTACGTAATTCTTAGAAAACCTCACAAATATTAGTAACAAAATTATGTTGAGTAAAATATATTTAATTTTTATATGAATGTTGACATATCTGGACACGAACATTAATACATTAAAATAATAAGTTAAATATCTTCTTTTTTTTAAATGTTGTGTTATTAGTTCGACACAAAGTGTACTATGATAAATATAAGCAAACGAAAAAGAGGGGATGGGAACTGGGACAAAATTATTTTTATTTAAATATCCAAGGGCCGTATTCTCGAAACTTGTTAACTTCTTAGTGAGAAAAGATCTCTTCACAATTTAACCTAATAAGAAAACCAGTTTGGCAAATTCTTAGTACATAACGAACTTCTTAGGACTTACCATTTACGAAGTTTCGAGAATACAGGCTCTGTTAAATTCCATTTTTATTCTGGACAAGAATTATGGTTGCCGTAATAATTATTGGTCTTTATATTTTGCGATTACAGGAAGATGTCGCCAACCTCACCATGAACAAATACCGCAAGGCTCAGGTGTTGATTGATGAGGCCGAGCACAGGGCCGACATGGCCGAGAAGAACCTTACTGCCGTTAGACGATCACGTTCTATGTCCGTCTCGCGGGAGACCATAAGAGTCATTAGAGCATAAATGGTGCGTAGGAATATCCGGACTCGAGATTACGAAACTATTAGGAGTGCAATTTCACGCTCAACTCTATACGTTTTATTCACAAATCCCCATATATAATTATGAGTTTGAGCACGAAATCGTTCTAAAAGGTTTCCGTAATGTCGGGACGTGGAACTATTTTCTTAACGTAATGAGAAATCGGAAGCGGTTCACGGCATCTTGGAATGAGATGCACGCATGGGAATGTCGGTGTCAATGGTTGAACAATCGGAACACATCGAGTCATTTCCATCTTGCGTATGTATATATTGGAGCAAAGTGGAAGTGACGGTAGAGTGTTCCGATTGCATGGATGCATACACAATTTGCTATATAAATTGAGAATATTCTTGAGAACATATTCCCTATTATTTGAGAATTATTTATAAACCAAATCGGTATTTTTTTCTTCTCCAGATGTAATGGTAAATCATGCATTTTCCGAATAGCCGAATTATATTAATATGCTGGGTATCGTCACTCGAAGATCAACTACGAAGGAACAACGCTGTCGCTATCTCTTACAAATACGTAATGAATGTGCACTTACGGTATCACTGTGGTTTCATTGAGAGTATTCGTTTCATCACTCATAGGGTCGACGCCAATAAAGCCAATAGAAAGGTATCTGGGTCAAGCATGAGGTATTCTATTGGCTAAAGGCGTTTACCCTGGGATTGGCAGAGCGATGAAATGAATACGCTCTGTGAATGTAAGAACTTCGAGAACCGATACCCTGTTGTATTGAATAATAGAAGTCGTAGAATGTTAACGATCCGTTTTCCGTTTCAGAATTCGTCCAACTGTGCTGTAGAGGCCGATTGTACAAACGTTATACAACCCTGTCCGTCTATCTGTGTAAATTTCTTTGATATTTAAGGCAACGCGTTGTGTTTTGCAAGCAACCGGCGTTTATGTTGCATGCGTCTGGACTTTACATAGAGGGGGCAATCTGTTGTCATGGAAACTTGTTCCTTGCCACGTACGGTGATTGGTTCAAAATCTTGGCTCGGGGAGAAGAGGGCGTGTGACGTCACGGTAACATCCGGGCTCCTTGGAACATGCGACCGTGCGTGATCACGTGCAAGCTGTGCTACATGACGGCGATGCAGATGCGGAGTTCGACATGTGCACATTTTGCACGTGCATACAGTGTTCATTCTACCACAACACCAAGAGATGTAATTATTCACAACATTTCCTAAGAAGATAGTGAAGATCATGTGACTCTTTTGAGAACTCCTCAGCATCGGACCCTCAAACTGCCGATATTTATTTTATTCATTGTAAAGTTCGTTTCAAGTGCAATATTAGTATTTAACTTATGTGTTATAAAAATCATTGTGATATTTATTGAAAATATACGAAAAAGAACACTTTTAATATCTTTTTCTCAGGTTATATTCAATGGGCGGAGATTTTAATAAACAGGCAATTCGATTGGATTGTTAAGTTCTTGTACGCATGCGCGTGCTGCTGCAGAAAAAAAGGGTATATCCTGATTGGCTACACTATGGAGACAACAACCAATCAATATTTTGAGAGACTCGTTGAGCCACAGGTGTGCAACAATAACATTGTAAAATTTGTTTCGATACTTTCTCTTGTTTCTGTTTTTATTTGAGAAGACGATTGTAACATACATGGTTAGACCGACAACACTTTGGATACTGTGGCTTGTGTAAAACAGCCAGTTTGCATTGAAAAATCTTTCTATACATGTGTATGTACTACTCGCATCGTCAAATAAACGATCATTGAAGCTTTGCTAACAACACGCCTCCCTTCGTTATTTCATACAATACCGTTGATATAACTAGTGAACTGTTTGGGCCGTGAATATTGAGAAGCTAAAGATCTGGGTATCCTTTCACGAAACTCTCTTATCCACTAACAGACTGGTAGCGGTCTCTTTGCCGATAGCTAATACACTGCTAAGAGAGCGCTACCAGTCTTTTAATAGATAAGAGCTTTGTGAAAGGATACCCTAGTTATCTTTTCTCGAAACTCTCGTATCCACTCTGAGACCATAACGCTCTCGTAAGCGCACGAGCGCCATGTACAAGAAATCGCTACGGGAGTGCTTATGGTTACGTAGGAGATAAGAGAGCTTCAAGAAAGGATACCTTGGGGCCATGTTCCAGAAGCCATCGTATACCTAAAGATCTCGTTAAGCATTCGTGGAAGAAACTTTCGGGATCATCAATTGTTTCTCCACGAAGACTGTAACGATTTCGTTACGTATACGATAGCTTCGGGAACATTGCCCCTGTGAGTCCTTTTCTCGAAACGTTCTTACGAGCTTCTTAGCCTAAGAACGTTCGTAGCCTTATTATATGTACCTATAAGATTGTCGTACGATCGTGAATGTTTCGAGAATTGGGTTCCTGTCCTATCACCGGTTCGAGTGAGAGAACCGCAAATGCAGGTTGCAGGCATAACACAACCATATCTGTTGGCTTTATAGAACACACCCCAGTGCCACAGAACGATCGTAGAGCTACGAGAGTCGTAACTCTGATGTTAAAGGCATACAATCACAGATTTTTATGAGCACGTAGCACTATATTTGAGTAATAAATGTAAACTACATTCAT
>JAUTBQ010075093.1:0-16733 GCA_032361185.1 Lepetodrilus ovalis
CGATGTTACGGAATGTCGCGGAGACGCGACCTGCAGTGGATGCTCCAGAACCGTTAAGCTCTGACCTCTATGTTTTGTGTGCTGAGGTCGCGTTCCAGAATGGAGCCACGGACATGGCCAGAGAGTGTCTGAAGATGTTCTTCATGAAGCCTCCGCCTCCTAACCAGTTCCTGTGTCGCGCCTATCTGTGTCAGGCCCAGCTACTGGCGCCGCGCGACGCCAACGATCCCGTGTGTATTTTACTTTATGTATCAAATCTTAAAGAATTAACTATAATATAGTGTTCGAAGATTCGGAAGATAATCAGGCGGTCACTTTCCATAGGCCCAATGTTAATGGTGGTAAAATCTGTAATTTTCTTGGGGTCACACCGATACCTTTAACATTGCAGATTTTCAAATGACCCCTATGGGTGAGATATTCCCGATGCGACGTAAAGCAATAATTCAATCAATCAAATGACTCCCAGGATTTCGAAAACACTGATATATGTAGTAATCTGAACAAACAGAACATACACCTAGTGTTGTACATGATGTCTGGAATGCAACTTGCATTATTGTTATTTGTTATTATTATTGTTATTATTGTTATTGTTATTATTATTATAAATTATTATTATACATACATACCAGTACTGTAAAACATAAAATGTTAGCATCATTAAACTTTAGAGTCTGGTGGATAATGGACCTATTAGTGTCATAAAACACGTAACCAGCTTGCCTATATCAATGGAATACTCTTTTTTTTAAATATTGGCAAATAAATGTTAACGTCTAAGAGCAACTCTTTAAATTTGTTAAAGTTTTATGCTCGTTAATTTTTTTTTATTTGCGTTACCGGGTATGTTTTTTAGTTAAGTTAAGTTAGTATTCTGTTGAAAAATATGTTTTTGCAATATTCTTCAATTTCTTTATCTATCTTGATCTTGTGATCCTGGGTATCCTTTCATGGAGTTCTCTTATCCACTAAGAGACTGGTAGCGCTTTCTTTGCCGATAGTTAATACACTGCTAAGAGAGCGCTACCTGTCTCGTAGTAGGTAAGAGAACTTTGCGAAAGGATACCCAGGCATGTATGGGTGAAATATTCTCGCTACAATGGAAAACACTAATTCAATAAATGTGATATGTATGATCCAATGCTTCTAGGAAAAACTGGAGAAAGCTGTTGTTTACCTATTGAAGGCAATCTCATTTGCTAAGAAGAATCCAAGGTAATGCATGTACTAATGCTGGTCCTTTTTTAAATCCCTTTTATACTTGTGATAATCAACTCTTTTTTTAAAATCAGTAAAATATTTGTAATAATCAACTTGTTTGATTTTATGTAATTATTATTCTTTTTATAGTAATATTTAATTATTATATTGAAGCCATTGTCCTATGAATATTATAGCTTGATAGACATGTATCCAGTGTATAGAGGGTTACTACCAGTACTGACATGCTAGAAAGTAGTTCCAGCTGTGACCACTGCTGACTGTACAGGTATCACTTCCTGGTGTACAACGCATCAGTGCTGTACTGGCAGTTCTGCCGGCCATTCCTGAAGGCGGACTACAGACAGTACCTGGCCCGCAGTCTTCACCAGGTGGTCAAGGCGCTGGACGACATCGAGGACAAGGACTACGAGTGGCGCGCTCAGCTCATGATGTGAGCACCTCAGTTGTCTTTCCTTGGATCTCTTAGTCAGTTCTTGTGTCAGTAGTGTGTGTTATGCTAGTGCAGGAGTCTGTAGCAGTAGTAGTATTACTTTCTACACAGTTCCAGATGTTTAGAAGTCTTCAAGATTATGATCCAATGTCTGTATGCGCAGTTAACATGGTTAATAGTTCTGACATTTATGTCATCTGTATCTGCCTTTGCTATTTATGTAGTACATGTACTTGCTATAATAGAAAGAATGAATTTATTTTCCACATGTTCCAGAGAGTAACACTGATGCTACTGTTGCTTGTTATTTTGTTTTCTCAACATTTACACATTTCAAACTGGTAATGGGTACCCGGTAGGATGAGCTATGTGATACATTGTCACTGTGTTTGTATTTCAGAGCTCTGATAGAATGTCACCTGGACGCTGGTCGCAGGTCGGATGCCTCTCACATCGCTGCCGCTGCAGCAGGCTTCATCAAGCAGAACGTCCCGTCTCTGTACAAGCAGGTCTTCGGACTCATGGTACGTACAGCTGCACTCGGGATCGACGTCACCTGTACCAGGAGCATCACGTGCATGTGTCAGCTGTTCATATTTGAACATCCATGTGTGTTTTAGGTATTGTGGATCTAATCAGTTCAGCTATCTATACATCGTGGTAAGAGCACCGTTTACTATCAGACATTCGCTTCAAGCCATACCCGACCAGAATCAAATATCTGATAATAAATGGGGCCATTACCATGCACTATTTAACCCTCTCCATGCTGCAGGCAACTGAAGATGCCTTAAACAACAGTGTATGTACATAATCCAGCAGGGAGACAGTTAAGTAGACTAATTATTGAATTCTTAGTATTAATATTATTATAATCATTATTACATGTACTACTATTGTTGTCAGGTTGGCCACCAACTGGTGGAGTCGACAAAGCTGCACAAGGACTTGAAGAGTTCTCCAGAGATGTCTATCTATTACAAGATCTGCAAGATCAAAGTGTAAGCTTTTCTATGGGGTATATTTCTGGCATTGTTATTCAGGAATATCATGCAACAAATTGTAGCATTTATTGTGAAACACGATCATACTTTTCTAACATTGTGATATGACTGGATGTGTCTACAGAGTATTAATACTAACATTGGTTGTCTGTAGGTCTCTGGCCCAGGGTGACTCCAAGGAGTACTACAGCGAGATCCAGAGTATTCTCAATCAGATGGGAGTACCCCACATGCCCATGGCCCGCGTCGCCCGCTACGACTCCAAGCCCTCCGCTAGTTCCAGCCGCCCACGGTCTCCCAGCGTGTCGCCCACGGGTAGGGAGGACGACACTCCTAAAGACAGGTGGGCAATACGACCGAGTCATATGTAACATTGCCATGGCAACATCGTGGAGTCAGTTTCTGTATGAGGTGTTACAAGTCTGCCGTGTTTTACCACAGCTTCTTAGTGTTTTTACCAAAGTCTTGGAATTTCATAAGATGTTCAATTATCAATGAAGAGTTATTACTATTTACAATTTTTTTTTTTACTTAATTAGTCATGGTAATGTGATATCATGTAACTATCACAATTATCTTTTTACTTAGGAATATATATTTCATACAATACATTAATCGTTGTAAGTACATGTACATGTAAATAGTTATGTGAGAATATGGCTGCTTCTATTTGGGAGTATTTATTTATCTAGTTGTACCATGTGATCAACATTTAGAATATTTCATTAGTTATTTAATATTAGCTTGCTGCAGTTAGTATTCGCGGTGAGACATTGATAGACATTAGAGTTTCTAGAAGTAAACTACCTGCTCTAGTGAAACTCATTCTAGTTATTACAATTTAAAACCATAACATTTGATAGTAATTAGTTCGCCCATTTTGGAATGGATGACCGTTAGTGAGTCTAGTGTATAGTGTGTAGTTTGTGAGACATTAACACTGTACATGTGTTGTATTAAACAGTACAAAGACAGTCAGTACTGCCAAGTACTTTATACATATTCTGTACAGACACATTACATAGCATAACATACACAGTAGGGCTGTCACGATTCACCGATACATCGATGTAACACCGTTTATCTTTGTGAATCCACGCGATCCACCCTATGTAAACCGATTCCTAATTCTATTGCATATCGATATGAAATTAAGTACTTTCATCAATACGTTGACTTTAATTTACTTTAATATACATTTCAGCATTATATAGTATCCCTAATTTATTATGTTTTACTCACCGAGTGTTATTAAAGTTCTCAGATTTCAACTTTGTTTCATAATGATTTGTCCTGAGCATAATAAGAAATAACATACAAAGGCTCAAAACTCTCCATTAAATGTTATTATGCAAAAGCATTTCCAAAGTTTATATAAAACTAGTAACACGATACGTATTGTATCGTGAGCCAAGTATCATGATACGTATCGTGAGGTAAGCGTATCGTGGCACCCCTAATACACAGTACAAACAACTACATGCATTACAGACACAGTATACTAACTAGTACATTTACTGTACAGTCATGATACAGTCATATAGTACATAATAGAGCTCTCTGCTAGCATCAGTACCAGCAAGGTATAGTTAGTGTGTTGTTACTTACCTACCCTCTAGGAAGAGTCCGGGGAAAGGTGGGCGGCGCACACCCACACCCACAACCTCCAAGAAAATAGCAGTCAATAGTGCGGACAAGTGAGTGGGGAGATAACTCTAGCATATAGTCACAACCCTCTCCCATCAAGGAACCAATCTCTATCACACGGTGTTAATTTGAGTCAGTTCAGTCAGAGTGGAAAGAGATCGAGATAACTGTTTTGGTCCTCTTTCCGTAGGACCAATATCAATAGTGGTACAGTGTCCCCTCGATATAACACTGTTCGATACAGAGCGGATTCGGATATAAGGCTGGGTCAGATGTTGATCCCATTTTTATTTTTTGTTATTTACTTGCACTATTAAATAAGGCTGGTACTATAAGGCTGGGGGTATGTCATGGACCCCAAATTCAGCGTTATATATCGAGGGGACACTGTATAACTTGCGGGGGATGCCATAGATAACTATTTTGAAATTCTCCCCAGGATGCCCTCTTGAACACTGTTCTGGGTTTGGAATCATCTACTGTCATAAAGACACACTCTGGAGAAAAATAAATACAGCTTGCATGTTTCAGAACATTTTATCATTGGTCCACATTTTCCTCTTTCATGTATAGTTACAGGTCAAAAAGCTGTGTACTCTTAGAACACTTGATCAAGCTGTTCATTGGATTGATTTTGACAGTGTGTGATATAGATGCCGGTTATCCTTGTATTATGTATGTATTTCCCAGTGTCCAGCTTCACTGCTTTCTAAACTTGTGTGCAATTTATTATATCTGTTACTAGCTTTTACATAGTTACATAGTTCACTATTTCTAGGTACATGGCATCTCATTTGGATATTATGTACCTGGTTTATTTCTTAACTTTTGGTTGTGAACAACTTGTTTTTAGCCTTGACTCTGAAATCCTTCAGAAAAAGGTTTTGTTTCATTTCATGTTTACACTTTCTTAGAAATAGAATCTTTTTTCTTTTTTGCTTGTTTGTATTATTTCTTATTATGCTTGCTTTTCAGTTTCAAACCCATTTAATCTTAATAGCCTAACTGTAGTTCACTCAGACACTCTTCTCCTAGTTTTCTCCTAGTAGTTCTGTCAGACTATATTTGCATACATAAAATATAACATTTTAAAGTGTAATTCGATAGATAGTGATGATCTGTTGTACTGAGCAATAGTAAATACCATACTGTTAATAATCATCTAGTGTCATCATTAACATTCAGTAACATTTAATTATTTTGATCGGGTTAGTAAAATGTACATCTATTTATGAATAGGTTTGATCATTTCAACTTGTTTGATATAAGTGATTTTCATCTAGAACTTTTCAGTAGTGTTTGTCTCGAGTATTCATGGAATAATCTTCAGTTACCATGGTAACTGGACAATTCCGTGGAGTATTCAGCAGTAACCATGGTAACTGTACAACTGCATGTATTTCCAGGCCATATCTGCTGCTGGAGTTGGCGCGGCTGTGTCTGGAGCTGGGCTTTGCTGATCTCGCCGACGCCTGTGTGGAACACACCAAGACCTCCGTCGTCAAGGTAACAGTCACGTGTAACACTGGAGTATATGCTTATGAATATCGCCATCCACTGTGTGAACTATACTATCACTGTGGGCTTCCTAGATGGCCACTGTTTTCTAATGGTATGAGATGTTGTGTTCTAGGACCAGGGCTTCTATCTGGAGCTGGAGTTTTTGCAGTGTGAGCTGATGGTGAAGAGACTCGGAGACAAACAGGAGTCATACCACAAGTCTGCTGTCGAGGTCAGTCACTCATCCAGAGACAAGGGTGGTAGTATAGTGTTGTGACAGATACACAGTGTTAGCATGCTAGTACAGTGCTCCTGTTTGCTCGAAGTACAAGAGTTTCAAATAGAGCTTTGTAAATTTTCCTAGTAGAGAACAGTTACACGTGTTGAGGGAGATGCTGTTTTATTGACTCATCATCCTATAGCTTAACTTGGGCAATATTGAAAAATGTTCTCACCCAGCAATGGCATTTCCGTATTGTTTCCCATACAGATTATTTATGCACAACAGGTAAAAGTACCATATCAATATAATTGACCCAGATACAGACGAGAGAACACACCACTGTTATCTGTACCCAGGTACGCCAGCACGCCATCAAGCGCTGTGAGGAGTCCATCATGAACGCTATCCGCCAGGGCGAGCCGAACGTCCTCCAGGCCGGCTGTGTCACTCAGTGGAACCTGTGTCTGCCGCTCCTCCAGCCCAATCTCAGACAGAGCGTCAGGAAGGCCCTCACTCTGGTGGCGGAGGCCCTGCATGACATCCAGAGGTAGGTGGATCTCGGAAACCACCGGGAGAACCACCGCCTGTAGCAGCTCTACAGAGTTGACTTCTACGAGCGGAGAAGGTTGTTTTATACAGACATGTAAATTTCCTGCAAAACTGCGGAATCTGCACATTTATTTACCCTGGATGTGGATTGGGGCTTGATTTTCTGCTGAAATCACAATTGTAATGGCTATTTATAGACTGTTCTGTGACCCTATGTTTATGTATGTACTATATGCAAGTGTATGAAAGGGAGGTAACTGTTGCAGCCTGCTGATACAGCTGAGATGTCAGGTCCACATGGAGCTGGCCAAATGTGAGGAGGACCGTGAGCAGATCCAGGTGGCGATGGGTCATCTCCGCAAGGTACGCTGTCTCTTAGTAACCACCAGTAACTCTAGTAACTACCAGTTACTACCATTGTCCAGTACCCGCCAGTACCCAGCAATACCTGCCAGTAGGCATCAGTGCCAGTGTCCACCAGTGCCAGTGTTCACCAGGATGTAAAGCGAATGATTCACAAACTCATCACTTTAACACTTGGCAGAAACTGTTTACATATGACTCTGTAGAATTTGGCATTGTACAATATTTACTGTTAATCAATAATTTCACCACTTCATCCATATGAGAATACACTATAGCAAGATTTATCTGATCTGACACAGTTGTTAGTGTTTCTATGGTGATCTCACTGTTGCTAGGCTCTGTCTCTTGACGATGGGAATGTTTACCATGAGAGACTGGAGGTGTCACTGAATCGCCTGGAGTTGAGATCCGAGCTGTACAAGACCCCAGACAGACCCGAAGACCAGGCCGCCATGATCATAGAGCAGGTGAGTACAGCTTCTCTTCATAGAACTTCTCTTCGGCTATTTCAGGTTTAAGATGTCCAATATTCCATTTGGTTTGCATAGGATATAACAATGCCATACTCTTGATTTAGTGACTTCAGTAAGATCCTATGTTCACGTGTGTTCCATGAGATGGTACCCTGTAACTAGTACTGACCCGTACACTGTTCTAGGCGCGGACGGCCGACTCTGGGACTATCAGGATGAAGCGTTCTCTGCTGATGAAGGCTGGAGAAGCCCTGGCACCCGACGCCTTCCTACTGGTCCTAGACAGTGAGAGTGACACTAAAGGTCAGCAGACAGTCTGTCTTAGAGTCAGTGTACAGCTTGCATACAGCCTTAGGGTCAATAATATACCACTTCAATGAATCACAGATAATTAGAATAATATAAAGATAACAGTGGCTGAGTATATCCTGCCCCCCTGCTGACCTCCCCTGACCTGTACTGACCTCTACTGTCCCTCCACAGACATGGCGAGTGGCAAGGGTCCACTGACGGTCATCAGACAGCTAGCCAGCAAGGCCAGACAGTTCTCCAAGTGTGTGCAGAAGGCCGAGGGTCACCTGAAGAGACTAGGAGACGAGAACGAGAGAGAGAGGTATGACGGCATTGTAGTCTCTCAGGGAGGGGTATGACGGCATTGTAGTCTCTCGGAGGTGTGCTGAGCATGAGGGAGAGGTATGACAGTAAACCCAGTGTGATACAAGATGCTCCTGTTGGTCTCAACTGACTGGGTCCCCCGATGCGTTCAGTCTGTAGAGCATGTGAATAATAAGTCAGCAACTTGGATTCGAATCCCAAAATCAGCACATTCCTCGGTTACAACAGCATCGTAATTGCTTAGGTGTTGTTGAACTTGTTGCTGGTGCAGACGTTACTACTAATAGTAGTGTTTTGTTCAGAGCAGTTATCTGCTCACTTGTCACATGTTGCTTGTCAGATTGAGAATTGTATGCCAATATTATTTCAATAATAAGCAATATTTCACTTGAGATCTAGGAGTAATGACTCATTTTGGCTTCCTGTTGTAGATCGCGACTGTGGGCTGACCTGGCAAAGATTGCTCGGAAACAGGAAGTGTGGGATGTGTGTCGCGTGGCGTGCCGCTTCTGTCTGCTGTATGATGACAATAGGTGGAAGAACGCACCACCTCGCAGAGTGGACAGGTGGGTGCAGGCAGGGATGGATTTGACCCAGCTCGTGCTGCTTATTTACTGTCAACTCAGGAAACTGGTATCTACTTATACAATGGTAAAGTAAATCTACCATCATTATCATATGCTTTAGAATCCTGATCAATGTATGTATTGCTCATTCTGTTGGACTTCTGTCTTGTGGAAGATGTTTGTGTTGCTGGCTCTTGTAGAAGTTACTGACTATCTACCACAACTTTCTTCTACAGCCCCAAGCAGGAACGTGGTCGCACGTCGGAGAAAGACGCTCGAGACGACGCTCTGGACAAGTCCAGTAGCCGTATCGGAAGTCGTACGCTCAGTCCGGTTGGAATCGCGCTGTACGACAAGGACCTCATCCGCATGCTCGCGGAAGTGAACTTCATACAAGGAGAGGTCAGTCTCAGTGTAGTTTCAGTCACTGTAGAAGTCTGTCAGTACTGATAACCATGTCTGCTCTATAGTACAAGACTTGTCACAAGGTGGCAGAATTTAATCCTGTAGGTCCCAACTATTTAACAGAGCAGACACACTTGTAATGTTAGGACATCTTTGGCTACCTGCAGCAGGCAAGTTACTAGTCACAATTCTCATACACTGGTTCTCTTGACAGAGTTTCAAGAATGAAGTAGAAATTGTAAGCAATCCAATGTAACTTATGACATGTGACGCTGATGTCATCTTCTGATCGTCCACACAGGCTATGGTCCACCTACTGCGTGGGGAGGGGGTGGAGCTCAATGACCAGCCTGTGCCCCCCAAGGACAAGAGTAAGCACCCCAAGGGATACGTCCCTAAGAAACCCCAGGATGACCCCGAGTGGGTGGAATACTGGTGAGTAGAGTAGGATATAGTATTTATCTAGCAGTAGTTTGATTTTAGAATGAAATTGTACCTCATCTCCCAACCTTTGTGCTTGCATGACACTGGCTTTTTGAATTATCGTTTATTATTATTGTTGTTGTTGTTGTTATTATTATTGTTAATATTATTATTATTATCAATGTTATTATTATTGCTAATATTATTGTTGTTGTTATTATTATTATTATTATTACTATTTATCATTATTACTATTTATTTTTATTATTATTATTATTACTATTTATTATTATTCTTCTTCTTATTATTATTATTACTTTTACTATTATTACTATTACCTCTTGCAGTGAATGGATCAGTGGTCTATCGGAGACGGTGACCAACTCATTCCTGCGTGGTCTGGCGCTGGGCGTGGAGCTAGAGGAGGCGTGGCTTGTCTGCAGTGGCGCCGCCTACGTGTGGAACTACAACAACCACGTGTTCACGCAGAGCCGACATCGCGAGGTGATCGACACGCTGGTCACGGTACTGGACGCACTGAAGGCTGTGGGACACTCCGGGTAACTCATGCTTTCCATTCTCTCTTTTACTTCTTGATTTGTGCTTATAGATTCTTTGATAGATTATTTCACTAGTATTAAACACGTCACTATACAGTGGATTATACCTGTACAGTACGCCTGTGAGACAATAATGGCCATCTATTGCAGCGAGACCATGATGTTGGTGAACCTCTGCAATGCGTTGTCCACTGGTCTGATCCAGCCCTGGATACCAGACACCCACCAGCCGGCGGCCACAGGGTCTGCAACCTCCCCGACCCCCGGGGACCGGTCCCCCAACAGACCCAAGGGGAAGCCAGCACCCACCAAGGCCAAGAGTACGTTTGTAGTGGGCATCAGCCCTGACGCCCTGCCTGACCTCAAGAAGGCCATCGAGGTGAGAGTGCACCAGCATTTCATACAGTCTCAAACCTGGCTGACTATTACATCATGTAGGTTGTAGACATGGCCATTGACATGCAGTAAATAAATACTTTGTATTTTGTTGAATTTCTATCTGCTTTTCCTGACTGTCTGCAGGTGTGTGACTACGTGATCCACGTGACTAACGGCGACAACCCCCTGGACGTGGTGCCGATCGCTGTGCGGATCCAGCTATTACAGACGTGGGTGTTCGCATCGCAGATGGCACAGCAGCAGATCAGCAAGAACCTGGGTGTGGAGGATGACGTCAGTACACACTGTCTTCCCTTGTGTTTCTCTCATCTCACAATACAGTGGCCGCACAACATGTGTCTCCATCTTGAAAGAATTCTGCAGTGACATTAAGCTTCATTTTCACTCATTTTCTGGAAATTTTTATTGACGATGAAGAATGTTGTCAAACGTTTATGTTTTCAAATAATAATGAAAATGCGGAATGTTGTTATTAGAGTGGAATGTGAACAGAACTCAATACTTTTATTATCAAAACCATTATTTATTATGTCAGGCATAATCTAAACTGCTAAGGTTCCTATGAGTGTTGACAGTGTCTGTATTAATTGCAGCACAATGCTGAAGGTCAGCGCCCAATGACACGAGCGATTGTAGCCACGGAAATGCTCTGTCTATCCAAGAATGGCATCATGGAATTTAAAGAGACACCTTTCATTGGGGATGTAAGTATTTCATGTTTGACTAGCGTGATCAGTTTATCAAATACTCTGACCAGTGTTAGCCTGAATGTGTCTATTCACAGTATATATACTGGTACATGTATTAGTTATGATAGTGATTAAGAGTATGATAATCTAATTAAAATTAAGTCTAGATTTATTTTCACTACTCTGTGACAATATCGTCTAATGATATCAAGTTAAAATGTTTGTCCCTATTAGTTAACGTGTTTGTTTTTTCCACTTTTAGTCACCCCTGATATTGACGTCTAATTAAATCTTTTGAGATCTCATTAACCCAGTTTGATTATTTATTAGCTTCTCATTGTATCACAACTCTCTCCACTTCATCCATCGTCCCCTGTTGTCATGACGACACACTCCACTGCTCTGTCACAGATCGTCCAGATGGTCTCGGACTGCACATGGACAGACAAGTTTATCGAGCTGCAAATCTGGTGTCGTCTGACGTACCAGGCATTCCTGGCCAAGCTGCACAACCTGGTGATGCGCTGTAGTAAGCACGCACTGCTGCTGTCTGACTCGGTCGCCGTACCCATGGGGAAGAAAGATGAGTAAGTGCAGAGAGAACTTGCTCCGAGATTACCAACTCTTTACAGTATAAATTCATGCTCAACTCAAGTTTTTGTTCACAAATCCCCATATAAAATGTACACTTGAGCATGAAATGATACTCAGAAACTTTCAGGATCTTGGGTCCTGTAGTCCACTATCCAATAGGCGCTGTTCTGCAGGATGATGATAGTGTCTCAAGTCACTGATCGTATGCTTATACTGCCAGTTACACCATGTACACTACAATCTTTCTGTCTATTGAGTCCAAGACTTCTATTCATTCTTGTAGACACTGGTTTCTGTCTGTTGATAGATGCACATATTTCAGCAATCTCTCAATGATGTATTTTAAAAATGTATTTGATTTATTATTGTGGTCATGACTTGTTTGTGTGTGCAGCCATCGCTACATGGTGTCCCAAGAGATGTTCAGCTACTCTAGCGGTCTACAGGGACAGAGTCTCATAGAGAACATGGGCGGACAGAATGCCATGCGGCGAGAGGCTATGGAGGCCTTCCTCAACAGCTCCAGGTGAGAACATGGGAGATAACTAACACCATCTGTTGTATGTATGGGGAGACAACTCTCACTATCTGCTGTTTATATGGTGAGATAACTGGCCTCAACTATTCTGTCTGTAGGGGGAGATTGCTCAAGCCAGCTGATATCTATCTACAAGCATTCTATCAATGATGAAACATGTTAATATTTTGATGCCATGTTACCATCATTTCTACAGGTTTGCTCGTAATGCCAACAACTACGATCTTGTGATGAACTCTGTGCGACATTACTGGAATGCTTGTCTGCCCTTGGTTGGTCAACCAATAGAACGAGAGCTGCTGAAGGAGCCAATCAGACTCATTCTTCAGTGTATCACAGAAACAACAGACAAGTCACAGAAGAAAGACGTATGTGAAGTTTGGCAACATTTAGATCATGTATTGAAAATTATAATCTGGCGTTGAGGAATGTATCATTTTATGAGGTATTCTGAACAATAGCTGACTTCATTTCATGACCACTAGTTTGATTTATTTTTTACATTATTTTTCAGGACAAGGGTGATGACACAGTGACAGTTCCCGCTGAAACCAAAACCGTTGCCTCAAAGAGTCAGGTTGTTATGGAGACCTCAGGTGGGAAAGCGCCCAAGGAGAAGAAATCTGGAATGATTGGCGATCCACAAGAGGACCTGACACTGAGAGCGGCTCTGTATGGAGTTCTCTTCCAGTCATACTCCGACAAGGTAAGGCTAGCTCCTGACAGGGTCTTGCATACCAATTGTCCCCCTTTAACACTATGGAAATATAAATCAAATCCCAAATCTCTGACCCACTTAGCTGTGAACAATTAGTCCTTTATGTTTGTTTTCCTGATAAATCCTGTCCATAATAATTGTCTCTACCTTGCACAGTGACCTTCATGTGTCCGTAAAAGCAATGGCCCAGGGATTTAGTTACTGTAACAAACCTGTTTTGGTTTGTCTTCCCACTGTAAGCAGGCAACTGAAATGCTGTGAGATGCACGCCAGCGGGTGATGCTAGTTCTAGATGAGAGTTACCCTCTGCCACTGCACAAGGACCTCCTGTATTGTCCCTGTGTGTTGTTTCAGGGAGAGTGGGAGATGGCGCTGGACATTATGGACCAAGCCGTGGCAGACATGCCGAGAACCAAGCATAGGCTGTGAGTACATTCTCAACCTCATTGTTAGTATCCAGCACTGGCTCCAAGTGCTTCTTCTGAAAGTGTTGTAGTCTCTATATGCTATTTGATGTATTAGAAGCTTATTCTGCCTCGGTGGTATGGATATCACCTTCTACTGGACACCTTCTACTGGACACCTTCTACTGGACACCTTCTACTGGACACCTTCTATTGGACGCATTCTTTTACTCAATGTATTTCTAGCAATATGCTGTAGGTGAGATACAGTCGACCCCCATTTGTCTGGACAGTTGCGTTCCCATTATTATTGTGCGAATAACTGAATTTCCGGATGTCTGAGTCAATTTTCATAGGAAGAGTAATAAATGGTTCCCAATGAAAACCATGTAGATAGTGAGGCAACCAGATATCCAAAGTCCGAATAAATGGGGGTTCACTGTAGTAATGATTATCAATGTAGCTGGATGTTATAATGTTGCTGTTTGAGACACATGTTTACTCTACTATAGCCGTGGCTGTATACTGGATGTGATGTTTACTTCAGGCTGATCTTCAAACACCGTGTCATGGTGAAAGCTGCTCTTGGTAGGGCTGTTCATGTGGACATTCAGAAGTTCAAGGTCAGTAACAATCAATATTAAATTTAGCACAATTTTTAACATTTCTACCATTGAATGCAATACATTTTCATTGTATTGGCAATAATTGCTAGAAAACTAATGTGATCATTCTGAAATGGGTTTGGATGTACTAATAAGTGAATATATCATGTTCTTATTAACAAAAATTAATATGAGAGATTAACTGAATTTCTTATCATTCCATTTTATTCTGTGATTGAAATACTAGTAACTCTTCTATACTATCTATACATCTGGTAGGATCATACCTACCTGTACAATCACTCAAGTAATATATCTTCACAAATGTTTTGAAATTAATGTTATGAATTGAGAATAAGCGATCACTTTGAGACTGAGGATAATTCTGTTATTTTAAATTACTATGGCAACCAAGGAAGAAATAGATTACTGGAATGTTCCAATGGTGAGCTCAATATTTCCCATTGTGCCAGGCCCCTGCTTCACAGAACAACTGTTGCTGCAAGAGTTGTACATCTCCGAACTGTTATATCAGAGCTACAACTACTGCAGCCTTATGGTCACTCTGTTGAACAGGGTATCCTTTACCAAACTCTCTTATCTACTAAGAGACTGGTAGCTCTCTCTTAGCATTGTGTTAGCTATCGGAAAAGCAAGCGATACCAGTCTCCTAGTGGATCAGAGAGCTGTGTGAAAGGATACCCAGGACCTTAAACTAGATGTCAGTGATGCATCACAAGTGACACTACTGTTAGTAAATCAGTGACACTATTGTTAGTAAAGATAGTGACACTACTGTTAGTAAAAATAGTGACACTATTATTAGTAAATCAGTGACACTATTGTTAGTAAATTAGTGACACTATGTTAGTAAATACTGTATGTGTATGTTGGTGTCACTCAACTCATACAAGTATTTGCACTGTGACTGTAGATGGATATAGCACGTAAGGTAGGATAGTGTTAGCATTACCTTGGTTTACTACTTGCAATTGCATGCCATATTTGCATGATTGTTAGCCATTTGTATTGTTTTGTTGCTCATTTGCTTTGCATACAGCCTGTATGGCAGACACTTCGCTATTGTCATTCATTATTATGTTATTATTCATTTCAGAAAAAAAAAGAGTTGAAATGTTTGTTATGTGTTCATTATTAAGAAACTATTTGAAAAACGATATTTTATAATCAGAAACTATCAAATATACCTGATAGAGAATATTTGTATTAATATATAGTGCTTGTTTTAGTTATTAGTTTTTGGAATAGATCTAAAGTAATTATCCCTTGATTTCTACAGTTTAAAAAAATATATCTTCTATATGTACTTCTTTGATAGTACATGTATATAACAACAAGAACATACGTTGATATACTGCATATTTATATTTTGCTCTTCTGCATTGTTTTCTGATGGCAACAATTCTGAGTATGCTTGTTTTGTGCTATTTGTTTATTAAGTTAATAGGATTCCCGATACCAGGTTCATAACATGGCAATGTCTCTAGGTCTAGGTGATAGATTTCAACTTTGACTACAGACTATTTGCTCATTTAACATAAGTTACCAGGCTTACCAGGGCACTGGTCTCATTCCTGTCAGACATGAAACTACTAGTCCTTGTCCCGAACGGAAAGTTAATCTGAGCTGTTTTCTTACTGTTGAGTCCTGCCTACTACGTCTATGATAGTTTTGCTAAGTGTGACCAGGGTATGTTGTACTAGCACTACAGCAGTGATGTGATGATGAACTAGGAGGTGGACGGCAGCTGATACACTACTTACTTGTTTCAGGACGAGAGCGAGAACTACGTGGCACACATGTGGCGTCGTGTGGCGCTCAGCTCCAAGGAGACGTCTGAACAGATGTCCTCGTACCAGTTTGCTGTGGAGGCACTGACTGTGAGTTGTGTGTAGACGGCCATGTTGTAGATTATCCATGACAGGCAATGTATAGACTATCCATGTAGCAAGCGACAATGTCTAAGATTTCCACGAGGTAATGTGTAGACTTTCTCCAGCGGGAAATATAAACTTATAATGGGACAAATTAATAGACTTTTCAAAGGATGTGTAGACTTTCCAAGGGGCAATATGTAATACTTTCCTGAGTGGCAATGTAGACGTTTCTGAGGGGCAATGTAGACTTTCCTGAGGGGGCAATGTGTATATAGGCTGACACTGGTGTGTGTTCCAGACGCCGGCCAATCGCTGGCAGAAGCTGGACTATCTGGTGGAGTTTGGACAATGGCTGTATGTCAATGACTTCCCCCTGCAGGATGCCATCGACACGGTGGAGTGGGCCATCGACATCCTCCTCAACATCCGCGACAACGACAACGTCAAGGAGAAGAAGGAAGGTGAGACCAATATAACAGATATCTGACAACTAGATTTCTATTGTATTGTGTCTTAGCTGCTCTCACTTGTCCATTGTCATATCTCTATGTATTGTATTTGTTTTCTGAGCTGTGATTGGTAGACAATCAACCATCACTACCAATACCATTGTACTCATGTAAACTTTACCTTTCTACAAGGAAGATATTATTGGCAATATAAACAATAACCTACTTATTACTCGCAATTACAGATTATCTTTCCCTCATGAAATTAATGTTATAAGTTACTTGCTAAACTAGTGACTTACAACATTAATTTAACTTTAGAAACATAATCTGTATTCCCGAGTAATGAGTGGGTTATTGTCTATGTATCCAAATTTATACCCCTCTTCCGGTCTCGTTGCCATGGTTTCTTTTGTTCTAAGCGTACTTGTATATCCGGATACACGTACAC
>JAUTBQ010075204.1:0-16730 GCA_032361185.1 Lepetodrilus ovalis
ATTGAAGTATGAATGCAATGTTTTGGGGTCCCGTTGACCAATCAGATTGTCGGATTGACAGTAGATTTATTTATTGTTAATTAGTTGGGAGTATGTTTCTTTGCCCTATGAAAAAATATATATACAGACATTAGAACAAACGGTATCATTTGCAAAACAAGTTCAGACAACGCAGTTGAAGTCATCAAGTTCCTCGACTATGTGGACAAGACATGGACACGGACAAACAACGATGTTGAAGGTTGGCACCGCTGAACCAGCGAGCGCTGAAGGGGAACCTCCCTTTCTACTTGTTGTTAACACTGCTATACGGAGAGGCGTGTGAAATCCCCACTCAGGTGAAGATAGTTCAAGAGGGCAAACTCAGACGACATCAGAGTAGGAAGACGAAGACGGCACAGGGGAAGTTGTCAGCACTATTGGAAAGATACAGCACCAAGGACATATCAGCGGCAAGATTCCTCAAGACATGCTTGAAATTAGTTGGACCATGAACTGGGTGAACTGTGTGAAGATTCCCGAAGGCAGGTTTCCTCGGATTGAGAGGTCCACTATCAGTTGGTGGTCCCGAAGGCACATCGGGATCAGGTCATTTCTAGTCTCCACGATGATATGGGTCATCTTGGACGTGATCGAACGATTGCTCCGATATAAAGTCGGTTCTATTGGCCTGGGTATCCTTTCACGAAGCTCTCTCATCTACTAAGAGACTGGTAGTGCTCTCTTAGCAGTGTATTATCTATCGCAAAGAGAGGGCTACCAGTCTCGTAGTGGATAAGAGAGCTTCGTGAAAGGATACCCTGGCGCTTTCCGGGATGTTGAGGAGAGCTGCTAGTTGTATTCTGAGAAAGGCTCCCAATCAAGGTGAACATTCATTCCTGTCAGCCAATGGAATTGGTTTGCATCGACTATCTGTCGCTAGAGCCATCTGGGGATTACGAAAATGTTTTGGCGATTACCTCTACAAACATCATGTCACATGTGCCTCTCGCCAAGGCACCGCACTACTGCACATTATGTGGGTTCTGGTGTATCATGATTAACAAACTGCAGTGGCACGTGATGGGATACAAAGAGCACGTGGCAAAAGAGGGGGCCATGGAGATCGACAATCTCCACTTCGATGTCAGGTGTGTATTTAAAGACTGCGGTCCGGCCATACCACATTCAAGAGCAAGACATCATCCGGCTGACCACTGCCAGCCGTCGCCATGACCATCCTCGATAACTCTGAATCGTCGTTATGATGAAAACAATGGCAACAGTTCTGAGAACGCGTTCTGTATGTCAAGTTAATGTAGGGAATAGATACAGATCATTGCAATCGAAAACATCTCAGATTAACGTGTACCGGAAGGTTTTCTGTGTTTCCAGTGCGTAAACAAATTGAATAAACTCTGACACCAACAGGATCTCCCATCAGTCTGGTTAACTCAACAGAAGCCGGGCTCTTTGCCAGTTTCAATGCCATGTTTGGGGACGCGATTGACATCAAGGAAGTCGCCCCAGAAGCCCAAGCAGTCTCTGCCAACATCAGCCGCCCCACCACCCATTACAAGTCAGGAGTCTCCGGCGACACTGGCATCCTCTGCGTCATCCTCTGCCACATCCACCTTCAGAGAAAGGCAGCTTGCAGAGACAGCTATTGGAACGCATTGACAGTTCAATGACTACAAAAGGGGAAAGCAATCGACAGATCAACAAAGTCCCTAGAAGAGCTGAAAGCAGGAGAGGTATCAGAAGACAATTTTATTATTGGATTCCAGGAAAAGTGATACAGAAAACCACAACTGAGCCATGTTCATACATTGTATCTGGAAATGCGACAACATACAGAAGAAACAGACAGGACTGTATAAAGACTAAGGTAATCGGTAAACCTGATGAACAGTTAACAGTGGCCAACGACAGCAACATTGTACCCGACAAGCCAGTTATACATAGTGGTAACACACAACCTGTGAAAAGTAGTGCGAGTGGCAGAATCATAGAGACCATTGCGATACAGAGACTGTTTGATTAAGTGAACGGCACAGAGAGACTGACATTTAATTTCAGACTTTAAAGTCAATAGAAATAAGTCTTACTTAAATATGATTATTCGGTAAAACTTTAATAGTAATCAAATGTCATTTGGAAACAGTAATCACTATTATCAAAACTGGTTCAACACTATTTTAGTAGTAAAACAATCATAAATGAATGCATTGAATTTTCAGCTTAAGTATACGGGTGTACGGAATCAAGAGTTATTTAAGGATTGACTGTCATTTTTATTACGTTCATCGAGGTATGAACGTAAAAACCGATGTGCAAAGCGGTTCATACAAAAGTTTGCACATCGGTTTTTACGTTCATACCTCGATGAATGTAATAAAAATGACGGTCAATTCTTATAAATAAATTACTCAACATGATGCATCAATGTATTTAGTCAACATTTTAGGAGCAGGCACATGAATATTTTTAACAATCTCTTGCTGATGTCAAGTATAGATTACGTCATATATACTTGATGTCACAATGCCACCTAAGAAAATTTAGTTCATCGAAGTATGAACGCAATGATTTGGGATGACGTGGACCAATCAGATTGTCGGATTGGCAATAGATTTATTTATTCCCCCTTGACAAGCATGTGTGTCTATAAATAAATAGCATCGACAGGCCATCTTGAATCAAGTTGTTTTCATAACTTCAAGACACCTATGAACACTGTTTTGAGAAAATATGTTGGACTGTTTTAAAGACTATTCAACAGTGTTGACAATAAACAACTATTATCTGGCAAATCTTCCATCTGAAATAGCGTGTATCAAGAGAAATCAAGTTAATTCTACCGCATTGGCATACGTTGGATCTCTGGTATCAATCCTATCACATGAAATAAATAACTATAGCCCCCACAAAGTATGCATATTTGTTTACACTTGATATTGTCATGCATATTGGTTAGAAATTTGTTATGCAGTATCTGAAGTAAATAACAAAGGTTTTCTGTATCAAAGAACCTATTTTCGTGGTAAAATCTTCAATACAAGTCTTCAGTTGTCAAAATGTTGCATATTACATTTAGTAAGTTTAGGGCTATATATTTGTATAAGATACAGTGTAATGTGGTAGTGGAGCGCTGGGTATCCTTTCACGTAGCTCTCTTATCCACCAAGAGACCAGAGCACTCTCACCCTCTCAACGTTTAAGGTATATTTTAGGCATGCTTCTTAACATCTGTGTGAAGCATCAAGAATTTAGGCATACATTTTATGGACATTTCAATTTGTATTCGTCTTTCTTGTTTATTTTCAGCCTCTCACCCTCCAGTGAGTGAATGAATTATTGTTTTACGTCACAGCAGGAATATTTCACCCATACGTGACGACTCACTTTCCAGGATGCCTTAGAAATAAACAAAACTCTCCAACATCTCATAATTTACTTGCTTGAAGATCCTAAGGGTGGTGTTAACTGTAACCCATTACAGCAAGTCCAGGCCCATCTTTAAATCTCTAACCACACCAAGCTTCAGAAGATGTCGGCCCTGAAAGCAGAAGGCAGTCGCTCTAGCCACAAGTCCATGAATCGCCCAGCTTCAGAAGATGTCGAACAACGGAAACTCTGCCCGGTCGGCTTGAAGCAGGTCCACCAGGAAGCAGACGGCGCCTGCCCAGCCTTCATAGAGGCTGCTGGGAGAGTCCGGACGTCTGGCTCCTGACTGGAATTCCTGGGAGAACATGAACTCTGCAAACTGCTGGGCGCGGTGGAGGTGCTTCTGGTGCCCGGTCAGCCTGTACAGCAGGAGGAAGACGTAGCCGCTCCCCGACACCCCGTGGCAGATCCCGGGCCCCTTGCGTAGCAGACCTCTCTGCCAGGTGACCTCCCCGCATCTCTCGCAGGCTTCCAGGTACTTGGCGTCGCCCCACACCTTGTACGCTCTGGCGAACACGTACACGATACCTGGAGGAAGATGTATGTAGATTTGAAACAAGACATTTCCAAATGTTGTTTAACTTCAGTGGTTTTTAGTCCTGAAGCTGATAACACCCTTTGAAAGAAATCTTTTTTAATTTGTAAAGGGGTTTAGAGTCGCTTTCTAGAATCTTTCACTAATATCATGACTTTTTTTAGGGCAGGAGGAAACCCACAACATCTGTAGCACTGAATGTTGCAGCTAACCTGCGAGCACTGGCTGGCAATGACAGACCAAGGATGATAACTGTAGTGCCACTCTACAGACAACTTGCATCCTATCAACATCGCGTCAGAAATATAACTTCTGTGAACACTGATGCCGGGCACCCCGGGTTGGGATTTGAACTCGGAACCTTTGGCTCCGAAGTCCCAACATTCTACCATGAATCCATTAAATGTAATAAAGGTGATGGTGCTACAAACAGATTTAGGAAATGGTCATGAATTCATGTTAATTGCAATGTAAGTATTATTATTATTAATTATTATTCTTAATTAATATTATCAACATTATTATTATTATCATATTACCTGGGGCACCATAACACCAGTGCACAAGTTCGTCTGAATCGGACCTATGTCGACTTTTGACGTCATCCATGGCTGGGGCATAGTTGTGATTGGGCTGTTCCAGACTCAACAGAAAGTCCACGGACAGGCGCACGTCGTTCTCCGAGGCTGCATCCGACTGGAAAAATCCCGGAAAACACAGCAACATCTGCAGGATGGATGACAAGCCATGGGCAGCACCTGAAAACATCAACGTGGAACTGAAAAGACAAATTATATGCAAATAAATGTTATCATTAATTTTCTTCTTCTTCTACATGTACATGTATTTATAATTCTGCAGATAATGAACAAATAATAAGAACATAAACTACTGGCTAAGCTTCAGATAATCAAATGGCATCAATCCAATGTGAAGCATTGAATAAAACAGAACAGAACTCAGGCTGACAACCTTTGCATATGATCAGGTATAAATACATTAAATACAAAAAAGAACTTGGTAATCGCAAACAGGGAAGTTTACCAATTATATCACATTTTGAAGGCATTCCACATGGTCAACAGTTATTGAAATAGAGGGGGTCCTGGGGGTCATTTGAAAATCTGCAATGTTAAATATATCTGTGTGATCCCCTGAAAATTACAGATTTTACCACCATTAACATTGGGCCTATGGAAAATGACCCCCCGATTATCTTTTTGGATTTCGAACACTGGTCTACATACCTAGATACTCTGTGTCATAGTACGCATACATCAGTGGACATGGAGACTTGTGTTTTCTTGAATATTGTCTGCCAGATTCTACCATTACTTTACAGATGTCATTGACATCTCCATCATTCACCACCTAAAAGATCAAAATCCCAATATCAGTGTCGTGTATCGCCATAGTGCAAAGTTCAAATGGAAACCGACTGTTTGGGTCTCGTTTGTCACAGCAAAATAACGAGAAAACAGAGTCGGTTATTCAGTCCTTAATAATCTACGTTCTGAGAGACTCTGCCTGCCAAATACTATTAGTATTACTCAAACTTCCAAATGGGGCTTTTGTTGTCAACGATTTGATGGAACCAATTGGACTAAAACATTGTAACCATAATGTAGTTGGTTACGGGTCGTTTCGTACTAAAACCAGTTTGTTCGGGTCGTTTTGCACCTGGGTCGTTTCGTGCCTACCGGTATATCGGGTCGTTTCACAACGATCCCGGGTCATTTCGTACTTTTCTCGGGTCGTTTCGTACTGGAGTTTAAAAACAGTACTTCCTTTCATTTTCTTTGAAGAATCCTTGTATCCATTGGTGTTATTTCCAGTATCATTGAGCCAATGTGCTTGTGATACTACTCACCTTATAGTACCCGCCTTATACAATAGTACAAGTAAATAACAAAAACAAAAATGGGATCCACATCTGACCCCGCCTTATATCCGAATCTGCTGTGTATCGAACAGTGTTATATCGAGGGGACACTGTATACATGGATACAATGACGTCATTACTACAGTCCACACCATGACATGACTTTTGTTATTGTTACTCATACAATGCCATGAGCAAGATTGATCAAAGCAATTACAAATTTTCAAAAACTAACCGATCAGGAAAATTGTGTAATTGAAGACTACAATCCATATCCACACAAATATGGGCAATATAATTGTATTTAAAAGTTGTCCATAGTCAATAGCTGCTATTGTCCATAGCTGCTCCAAAACAAATCTCATCTTAAAGAAGAAAATCAACATTGTCGAGTGTTAAAGTAAACTGGATTACCTCCTCTTGTGCCTGGATGTCGTGGTGGAAGTATTTGAACTTGTACTTCTGGCAGTGCTTGGCTCCGTACAGCTGCTCCAGTAGGTAGACCACCGTGGTGTTGTTGACGCCGAACATGCTGGTGCCGTTCATGCCGACGTACGACAGCGCCTTCATCCGGGCGGCTGAGCGGGCGTCCTGTACCTTCTCCGTCACCTGGTGCCAGGCATCTGAAGCCAGAAGCAAATTGTCACCATTGAAGCAAAGTCACCATCAGTCATGTTGCCATTGGAGCAAATGAAGGACATGATTGTGAAAGGAAAGATCAGAATTTAGGGAGGTTTCCACTATAACATTTTATTATTTTGTTCTTTTTGAATTGGGGTTTAGAGCCACTTTCGAAACTATTTCTTTAATATGGCTTCTCAGTTTATGGCAGGAAATTACCTGCAATACCCAAAGCTCAGAGCATTGCAGTAAACCTGCTAGCACTGGCTAGTACTGATGGACCAAGAATGTTAACTTCACTGCAACAGTAAGCACAGCAAATTTACACAGAAAGATTACTTCTGTGACAATGATGCCAGGTCCCCTGGTTGGATTCAAACTAGGGACCTTTGGTTTCGAAGTCCGACGTTCTACCACTGTGCTACCACCTGCCCAAGATGGGTCAGACTATCAGCATACTTTTAGCGGTGATGACCAAACTCACCTTCCATAGTATCTCCGACACACCGAAAGCCGTCGTCGCTGATGATCTCGAACACCAGGTGGCACTGGTCCTTCGGCTTCCTGTTGCCGGGATTGTTATGGTTGTTGATGTCGAAGAACGGCATCATGGGAGTCTCCTGTACTTCCTCCTCCTGCTCGGGCTGCGGCAGTGATGTCACTTCCTTCTGGTGGTGGATCATGGGATGGCTGATTGCACAGGGGGCTGAGGACAGAATGTTTAATTATTAATTTTTAATATTTAATATTTTGAATAATTTAGATTTTTGAGTACGCAAACAGACTTTGTTGTTTTTAATATCAATTTTTGAAGTTCACAATTAATAAAAAATTAAAAAATAAAAATGTTGCTATTTTTAAAGTTCAAAAACTTTATTTTAGTTCTCAATGCTACATGCATGTGCGAACATGTAATATTCCTGCCAATCTAATTAGATTTCCATACAAAATTTATCATATTTTCTCGATGCCACTAAGTTTGAAAAGCTAAACTGCCTGAGTAAATCACAAGCATACTGTTAATATATAATATATGTAAGTGAGTCATAAAGTTATTTTTTAACTTGTTCAACCATAACTAATAGGCAATAATAATATTCACACTTACATCTATAGCTTTCATGGATATTTCTCGGTCGAAGAGGGCTCTTCCTTCTCCGCACTCCCTTTGGCTTCAGACCTGCTTGACCTTGAACTTTGCCCACGATCACACCACCTTTGCTCAACGATTTCTTGTAGACCTTCTTCACTTTGCCCGCCTTCACCTTGTCCTCCTTGTCCTTCACCTTGTCTTTCTTTACTGTGACCTTCTTGGACTTAGGCTTGGAGACAATGGCGGCCGAGGTTCCTGGAGTCTGCTGTGGCCGAGTGTACGTGTGACCTCCGTCAATGTGGGTTGGCGGGAGGATCTGCTGGATGTCCTTCTCGAGGTTCTTGCAGAGATCCGCCGAGATCTGCCCGTGGATGACGCCGTTCTTCTCAGGACTGAGAGCCAGATGTCTTCTGATGGTGCAAATGGTCTTGCTGTGTGCCTTCTTCCTGTTGAGGATGGACGGCTTCTGCATCTTCTTCAAGACCGTCATCCGGGCGACATTTGGACCAGGTTTGTGGATGATCTGATGGGGTCGTACGGAGCTATCTCCAGAAGCGCTTGCCGACTTCGCAAGACCCGTGTAGCTCAGGATGTTCCTCAAATTTGGAGAGGTGACCGGTGTCCTAATGGCAGTCAGATTGGGTGATAAGCTGTGACTGTCGGTTTCTTGTCGCTTCCCTTTCAACGGGAGTATTCTCTTCAGCATGGCGATGGCGTCCGACTGACTGCACACGACCGTCTTACCTCCATCAGGGAGATACTGGACCAGATTACTGTGGATGATTGTCTCGGGTCTGGGAGCAGCTGTGCTTTGAATAGGTTTTGACACTGGAATCTGGACGGCGGACATCCGAGAAAAGATGGCCTGGCTGGCCGACTGTATCTGTACGTTGCTGTTGCTGACTAGACTTGGATTGAGGACTGTAGTAACATTAGCAACACCTTTGCTCATGATGGACCCGGACAGGAGATTAAGTATCTGTTGAGGATTCATCCCGGGAGGAACCACCGTGGTTGTAGTCTGACCTACGTACGGTTGCTGCGTCTTCGTGTCCAGGACAAAGCTGCCCATGTACTCCATCCCTCCTGGCTGCGGCTGCTGTTGTTGCTGTTGCAGCTGCGAAACAACGCTGACTTGCTGGGGCGTCAGCTGACTAGGCAACAAGCTGCCCAGTTGGGAGATCAAATTCGTGGGCAGAACCTGCTGATTGGGCGGAACCAGAACGTTGGGGGACTGACCTTGGGACACCATCATGTTCTGTTGCTGGCTCAGAATAGAAGCCTGCAGTAGGGTCTGGCTGGACTGCATGAGCTGGGACTGGTTGGTCCCCAGCATGGTTGGCTGGTTGGCTGCCACTAAGCTGGGTTGGGCAGACTGCAGTATCGGAGCTGAATGGAACTGTGTCTGGGCGACCGCCGACAGTATGCTGGGAGACTGCTGAAGTAGGCTGGCCACCGTAGACAGTATTCCAGTTCCAGGTGGCAATGATAGCGACCGCGAAGTGGGGTGCATGTTGGTGTTGATGGACAACGGCTGCGACATCTGGTGAGGAAGGGCTGCAATAGTCACAGTAGAAGGCTGAGCGACCGCCACAGTAGAGCTTCCGATGAGGCCAATACTAACTGGGGCTTGCAGTGTATCGAAGATGTTCCGCTGAGGCTGTGGAGTTTGCATACTGGAACTTGGAATGACCAGAGGCTGTGGGAGCGAGATATACGTTTCTGGATGTGACAACGATTTAGGTATATCAATCGGACTCAATTCTTTGGAATCTGATTGTGATTGTGTTGATGGCTTTGCTCTATTTATAGGTTTACTTATCGATACCTTTATCTGTTTGGATTCTGAATATTTCTTATGGTCTGCTTGCGGTTCAACATTTTTCCCCTTGGGTGGATACACAACGTAATACTGTACACCCTTAGAGCTCTTCTCTTTGTCGATGAAGTGAGCGCAGCTGTCTGGGTCACTCTCTGGCATGTTCACATCAACGTTCTGCAGAGACTGTGCAGCAGATGGTTGTGATTGAGCTGGAGGCTGTCGTATCTCAGCAGCATATGGTTGTGTCTGGGCAGCAGGTGGTTGTGTCTTTGCTACAGGTGGTTGTGTCTTTGCAACAGATGGTTGTGACTGTCCAGGATGCTGTTGTGTCTGGGCAGCATGTGGTTGTGACTGTGAAGGATGTTGTTGTGTCTTTGCAACAGATGGTTGTGACTGTCCAGGATGCTGTTGCAACTGGGCATTAGACTGCAACAATCTCTTCAGCTTAAAATGAGAAGGGTTTTGTTTTATCGCATCTATTCCAGTACTTGATTGGATTTGATGTGGACTTAGAATAGGTGCTTTTATTTCCCTTTCACTTGATTGGATTTGATGTGGCCTTGAAATAGGTGCCTTTGTTTCCCTTTGACTTGAAATGATTTGAACTGCTTTGGAATCTTCAGTTTCCATCACAGGTTTTCTAGGCGGCAATTGAGGCTTCTTAGCAGCAGTCATGTCAGCAGTGTCGTCTTTCTCAATTTCTGTGATGACATCACATGGAGATATTGGTTTGGGCTGCGATACATTAAAAATTGTTTTCCGAGGACCCGAATCAGTAATAGGAGTATGTCCAGCTTCTGGGACAGTGTTATCTACGACATCGTTCTTCTCCAGGCTTGAAGTCTTCTCTGTAACAGGGTCAGCTTTCAACAGAGATCCGTTCCGATCTTTCAACATCCCCGTCACCTCACAGAGTCGGTATTCGGGACTCTGACTATCTCCTCCAACACGATCTTCATTCTTCTCCAGGGTTTCATCTGCATTGTCCTTCCTTTCCTCCGAGGCAGGATCTGATCTCATGCCTCGCCTCAAAGATCGTGCTGGCGTAGGACTCTTCAAAACCTTTCCCTTCCTGTCGCCGTCCAGTGGAGTTTTAGATGGTGGTCGACCAGGTCCTCGCTTCACTGGAACTTCCGATGGAGATGTAAGTAGGTTTGATGTTACAGGGGTTGATGAGGACAGAATTGGCGTGTCTTGACTGCTGCATGCCTGTTCATCATCTTTGCTTTGCTGTCGGAGGAGGTGTTTATACGGTCGTCGACCTCTGCCTCTCTTTGCTGGAGGTTCTGAAGATCGAGGTGTTGTTTCAGAAGTCCTGTCTGTATTTCCACTTCCTTGACCTTCACCTTTCTCTACTGGAGATTCTGTTGAACCCACCACAGGTGATCCTTCTTCAATTTCTTCAGTCTCTATACTTTCTTGATTCAAAACGTCTTTAAATGCAGAAAGGCCTCTACCTCTCTTAACCGGAGGTTCTGAAGATCCCTGAGGGCTCAATAGCCTTTTTGAGGATCTTCTCCCTTGGACTTCTGGCGTCTTAGGCGATTCTTCTCCAACTTGACTAGCTCCCTCCTCTTCAAGCTTCCTCTTCTTAGGAGGCCGGCCTCTTTTCCCCTTTGGTTTAACTTGACTCTTCTCCAAGTCTTTTTGGACATCACTCTCCTGGGATCTCAGTCTGGTTTTTCTCGGTCCTGGTTCCTTTTCCTCTTCTTCCTCTTCCTCGCTGGTGCTGACCTCGAAGTCACAGTTCTGGACGTGAGTGTTGAAGCTCTCCTTGGTCCTGTAGAGCCTCCTGCAAGTCTGACACTTGAAGGGACCCTTGTCCCCGGGACTGCTCTTGGCCAGGCTTTCCGCCTTGATCTTCCTGGCAATCTTGTCATGGAGGGGCAGCTCATCCGAGGTCCTGGGGTCGGGTCCGTGGTCACTGGATCTCCGGATGGTCCTCCGGAGGGGGTAGGTCTTGAGAGGAACACTGCCCCGCTTGAAGGCGGACCTGCTCGAGCTGCTGCTAACACCTACATCGTCTTTTGTCTCGACAACACCAGATGAACTAGCTGGTGGGTCACTGCTTCTATTTCTGGAACTCTGTACTGATTCATTGAAGCTACTTTCAGCATCTGGTTCCTGCTTCACGTCAACATCTGGAACCATATCCACTTTGCTGGCCTTTGGAAAAACTTTGTCAACCTTACATTTATCATCAGTGAAATCATTTAGTTTTTCTTCCTTAAGAAACACATTTTTCATCTTTCCATCTCCACAGTCACTTGTAACATCAGCTTTCAAATCAGGTAACCTTCCCTCTTCTGCATCTCCTAATTTTATATCAGAATTATTAGACTTGTTTCCTTCAGATATAGATGGACTTGCTACTTTAGATGTTTCTGGTGAAACAGTTCCTGCTAGTTTTAGATGTGCCTCACTGTGAACCGGCAAGTAATTTTCATAATTGCCCTTTACTTTACAAAATAGCTTTTTCTTGTTTGCTTTAATCACTTTTTTTTCAACTGGGATAGGCATACACACCTTCCAGCCAATTAATACTTCATCCTTATACACTGGGAACCGATTTGGGTTTTGCTCGATGCTGGCCTTCCCAACAACAGTGAGTCCTTGAGAAGTGGAAGCTGGTGGTCCTTGAGGATTTCTTTTGGATGATCCTTGAGATGCTGTTGGCGTTTCTTGAGTTACAATAGGTGCTTCTTGGGGATTTCTGTTTGACGATCTGTGAGATGCTCTTGAGGGTTCTTGAAATGTTTCTGGTGGTTCTTGAAATGATGCTTTTGGTGGTTCTTGAAATGTTTTTGGTGGTTCTTGAATTGTATTTGGTGGTTCTTGAATTGTACTTTGTGATTCTTGTGAGATTGATGACTCTTGAAGAGTTGGATTTGCCAGTCCTAGAGAAACTGAAGGTTCACAGATTGGCTTGAGTGGACCAACTGTCGTCTCCAACATTGAGGCAGCGGTGGTCCGGATATTGGAAGTTGATGATAGTAATGTGCTTGTAGATGACACTGCCACAGATGTTGAGGACTCGGAGATCTGTGGAAGCTGTTCCGGTGCCTCGTCAGCAGCACTACTGCATTGACTGTCTTCTGTCTTAACATCTTCAGATTCGCCGTCTTTCAGCTCTGGGTCAATCTTAGGACATGGATGGATGGCAGACGAAACGTCATCAGAGGCATTTATGTCATTATTAATCTCTAGTTGTGACTTAGTCAACACATCACTCTTTCTAGTTTCTGACTCTTCATTGACTGCATCTGTAACAGTATCTTCTTTGGTTCCATTCTTAACTTCAGAGGACATTGGAGTATCTTTATCCCTGTTGTCCATAGAATTGTCTACTAGCTGCTCTCCTATGTGGATTTCACTGCTCTCTACACGATCAGTGCTCTCTAACTTGTCTTTACTGCTCTCTACATTGTCTTTGCTGCTCTCTACATTGTCTTTGCTGCTCTCAACTTTACTGCTCTCTACATTGTCTTTGCTGCTCTCTACATTGTCATTGCTGCTCTCTACATTGTCTTTGCTGCTCTCTACATTGTCTCCACTGCTCTCCACATGCGCTCCACTGCTCTCTAGGGCCGCCTGAGCCAACAACAAGGCCTCTTCCTGGGAAATATCTGCATCGTCTGTCATGATGACCACGGTATCTCCGTCACTGCTGTCCAAGAGCTCCTGAGGAACTGCCGCCAGAACCTTCTGGGCGATCTCTTCCTCCAGGGACAGACACGTCACTGCTCCAGACTCCATCACGCTCGCACCACTGGCAGCATCCGGCTCACTCTGCCGTCCGTCCTCGGTCGCGGCCAAAGGTTCTTCAGTGACGTCAACGATCCGAGGCAATGGAGCGGTCGTGCTTGGACTCGCAGACATCTCGGCAGGCGGCTCGAACGTTTGACCAGAACTAGACTTGACCCGGATTTGTATTCTGATGGGCATTGCAGCGACAGAAGCTGGTCTGGGGGCCTGGGGCGCTACGGGACAGAAAGGTTTCAGCGTGGACGTGGTGTTGGGATAATCGCACGACGAGGAACGCTTGTTCCTGGGCGTATTGGCTGGAGATGTGGCTCGGAATGTCTTCTCTGCGCTGGTGGCTCTCTTGGTCCGGCCGCTAGCCGCCTGGTTCAGTCGCTGGACTATCTTGTTCAGGTTGCCAAAGTCATCGTCTTCACACTGAACCGTAGGAGCGGCAGGTCTCGACCGCTTGGCCATGTACTTCTCCAAGTCAGCCTTACTCAGGTACTTGAGTGTATTCGGGGACAGCATGGTCAAATCAAACTGAGGTGCTTCAGGTTTCGGCTGACTGACCCGAGATGGAAGCGCCACAGCCAATGGCTCTGTTCTGGTGTAAGCCTGGATAGCACTGCTGGAATTGTTGATACTGGCAGACATGTGAACTGCAGGCTCAATGGAAGGGACGACAGGATTCATTACGGACACAGTTGTCGAGGGCACCAAGGACTTGGATGCAGATGTGGGACTCAGCATGTGCAGGATGCCCTTCACCTCAAGGTCAAGCTTCTCGAAGGGGATGAAGTCCGGGTGCGTCGCATCGTGAACGATCCTCATGTCGCTGATGTTCATCTCGGGACTGGTGGGGCTGGGCCGGACCTCTACGATACGACACGTGTACACGCTCCTTCTCCGTGCATCCTCCGTGCTCCAGTACACCCGAGTACACCTAGCAACAGAGGACACGGTCAACTCAGATGTCAGATCATTCAGACATACAGATTTACAGTGGAATCAATTTTTCTAACATTTTACACAACAGTGAGGAACACAATTTCAATTACTCATGCGCAGATTCTTCAGTTAACCAGGATATTTATCCTCCTAAACTCATATCTCTTTAAATCGGTCTTCCTCAAACAACCAAGATTACTAAAACTAATATGATTTCATATTCAATTCAAGTTTTCTTCACACATCATCATATAAAATGCTAGCTTGAGCATGATATCATAGTCAAAAGGTTTTGTAATATCGGGGCCTGATTTTACATTTTGCGACTATATTCAAGGAACCAATGATAAGTATCCTATCAATGAGTGAGTGATTATGGCATTTAACGTCGCTGCGAGAATTTTTCACTCATTTGCGACGTACACTATCAAACACACTTATCAAAGATCTACAGTCCTATGCCATGTGTAGGCCCTTTGAAAGAAACAGTATTTCTTATTTTCCCATGGTAAATACATGGATGGATATTGAGGACAGAACAAACATTGTCATTGAAGAAGTCTGTATTTGACTCACGTGAAGTCTATGGGTAGGAGACAGCCCTTGACGTCGGAGAGCGGACCCAGATAGCCCAGAGATTCTACAGTGCACGAGCCTGTAAACAAGGTAGGTGTACATTAGCGTAACAAATTGTAATATAACAATGTATCAATATACAATCTTTCGTATTATCTTTGTTAATCATAAGTTTAAAAAATAAATATATAAAAAAATATTTTTAATTTTTAATTTAAATTATTTTTTAAATTGAGATTTAGATCTGCTTTCGAAATTCTTACACCTTATTTATTGGACATGGCTAATGAAAATCAATATTATTAACATATTGAAGGATCCGGCCCTGCCCTGTGTTGCGTTATAAATAATCTTTTACAGTATTAATGGTAGCACGTCTCACCTATGAGGATATTTAGTGTGGTAGGGTGGACTCCTTTGCTCCAGTTCTTCTTGTTGTAGCGACCCTTCGTATCGATGTACATCCGCCTCGTCACCTCAAACCCACCGTCTTCCACCAGCTGAAAACGTGACAGAAAGGAAACATGAAAAACAGCTACAATTTGGAGCTACAATGAAAATAATGGCGATGATAATGTTCAATCCCTCTGGCAAAGACCAGTAGGATCTTGTTATATTAAACCCGGCTATATTTGCGGACCCATCAATTGATGGCAGAGTCATTGCCTGCTGGCCTCACCTCTCCATCCACGCTGTGCGTGTGTTTCTTGCAGTACACCTTCTTGTCTTCCTGGAACACGCAGTTGTCGTTGCGGGCGCACTTGAAGTGGTAGTTTGCGGAGCATCCGCGGTTACAGCAGCCCACAGTGGCGCCGCTCTTACCGCACCTCTCACACCTCTGTAACAACGGCATGTAACAGTACAGAACATGTAACACCAGCACAGCTAATAGTTAATAACAAACAATAAATACATACATAAAATGCAATAAAATACTAAAAGATAAGCACAGTACATGTAATTATCGCCACTTGTATAGGACTAACTATGAGTTATCCATGCCAAACAGACAACACACATCTGGATCTAGCGCTGGGACTAGCCAGTACATACCATCTGCCTGCCCCGGCCCAGTGCCACGTGAACGTTCTGGAGAGAGCCGTCGGGGTCCTCGAACACCTCGGCGGACCACAGAGCGCAGTTGATGTGGACCCAGTCATCCTGGAACACGTACAGCAGGCGCCCGGCTTCCTGTACAACACAAACACCGTCTGTCACGAGTACCTTCACAAACATTGCAGGTCTAATAGTACTGTAAATACCCTAATAATTCAAACAGGAGAAAATATATTAATTTATAGCCGTTCGAATTATTGGAAAAATCTGAATTTACAAAAAATGGTAATTTTCGAAAAATTAGGGACAACCAAATTAAAGTACAAAATAGGGCGTAAATGAAATGATAAATAGATTAAGCATTTAACAAATTAATTTTTATTTAGTTTCGAAAATTATGAATTGAACAAAATTATCAGTTCATATTTTTAGGGAATTTAACCCAAAAAAGAATTGGATTAATTTAGGTGTTTGAACTATTATAGGGTTTGAATTATTATGGTAATTATTGTATCTGTCATAATATTGTAACAGAACAATATTAATCCTGGTAATTATGTCTGAGCTGGCCAAGCAAGATAACATATACTATCTATGGTATGCAGTATGCAGTGCTATACAAATGCTTAACTTGTTTTCTGTATGAGAACAGGAGCATTTCATACCACGCATAGCTACTCTATACATCCTACAAAATATTACATCTTACACATTAATATCTTTAATATTGAGCAGAATTTGGATGAAAGTATTGTAATAAGTTCTCACATTTGGGGAGTCGTCTCCAAAGGCCGAACACAGCAAGCATTGTCTGAGGTCCTCTCCGCCGTAGTCAGACACGATCTCACTGTCATTGTCGTCGTAATCGTCTGGACAGCGTGGTAGTGGAAATGTTAAAATGTCAGCTCAATATTCATTTTGTGGTAAAACAGTGACACGTGTGTAACAGAGAACCATGCCGATCCTGGGATTGCAAGTCCAACAGGGGCCAAAGGGGTAAGGTACTAGTAGGAGTATTTTACATCAC
>JAUTBQ010075315.1:0-16728 GCA_032361185.1 Lepetodrilus ovalis
TATCAAAATCTCGATCGATTCCAGCATAAATAAAAGGGATTCCTTTGGCACAATACTCTCTGCTTTTAATAGAATTTGCTTCTTTCAATGCTTTACGATGAATACCTAAACTGCTAACAGCAAAATCAGCTTTATCAAAAAATGGGTCTAAATCTGTTGTTTTAATAACACCGTTAAAGCTCACATATTCTTCTAGCCCAAACTTTTTCACCATTTCTCTACAGTCATTGGAGTCTTTGTTATCTCTGTCACCTATTATATCAAAATATACTTTAGTTTTATTATCTCCATTAGTATAATAATCATTGAGACCTGCTATTACCCTATCAAATCCATGCCAGAACCTAAGGTAAGCCACTCCTATAAGTCTAAGTTCATCTGTATTTTGTTTAGATTGCTTAAGACTTATTTTTTCAATATCTATTCCATTACTAATGACTATTGTGTCTGTTCCGAAAATCTTTTTATCGTTAGAAACAGTAACAATCTTAGTGCAATAATATTTGAAAAATTTTCGTGAAAGTTGCTCTATTTTGATAAATATCTTTTGTTTAAATTTTACATGTGTAAATTCATTGTCATAAGGGTAGGTTGGTATTTCAATAAATACTTTTATATTTTTTTTCTTTAATTTTGATAAAAAATGGATAAATAAAGGGTTTGCAAAATGTGTGTATCTAATATAAATAATGTTTATGCCTTCTTGTATTATTCTATTGTAGAGATTAGCGTATCGATATTTATAGCCATATTTTTGTGAGTAGTAACTATCTCTTCCTGTATCTATCAGTTCATCATTGAAATAACGATTTTGCATAAAACCATTTTTTTCTGTTAAAAAAGAGAAACTAACATCAAGTCCGTGATGTCTAAAGGCGTTTATTTGAGATTGTATTTTATTAGTCACCCCATCTCCTTCTTGTATGCCGTGAAACAGTAAGTAAAGTAATTTATTTTTCATTGTTACTTATTTTATAATTTTCCCTTTAACACCCCAATCTCATCACGCAATCTAGCAGCATCAATAAAATCAAGATTCTTAGCGGCAACTTCCATTTGTTTACGTTTAGCTCTGATTCGTTTTTCTATTTCAGGTTTGCTAAGATATTGTATTTCTTCTTCAGCAGCAACTTGTGCTAAAGGGTCATAATGGAAAGAAGAAATCTGACTTTGAGTCAAAGCTGTGTCTATGGCTTTTTTAATCTGTGTAGGTGTAATGCCATTTTCTGTATTGTAAGCAATTTGTTTTTCACGACGGTAATTGGTGTCGTCAATGGTCAGTTGCATGCTTTTTGTGATTTTATCAGCATAGAGAATTGCTTTCCCGTTAATGTGTCGTGCAGCACGCCCAATAGTTTGTGTCAGTGAACGGTGCGAACGTAAGAACCCTTCTTTATCAGCATCTAAAATAGCTACTAAAGAAACTTCCGGTAAATCTAAACCTTCACGTAAAAGATTGACTCCCACCAAAACATCAAACAAGCCTTTACGTAAATCACTCATAATTTCAACACGTTCTAACGTATCTACATCAGAATGGATATAACGACTGCGAACTTGAATACGTGTTAAATATTTGGTCATTTCTTCTGCCATTCGTTTGGTTAAAGTTGTAACCAAAACTCGTTCGTCTAATTTGACACGTATTTCAATTTCTTCTAACAAATCATCAATTTGATTTAGGCTAGGTCGCACATCAATAATAGGGTCTAATAACCCCGTAGGACGTATAACCTGCTCTACAAAAACACCTTCTGTCTTTTGCAACTCATAGTCGGCAGGAGTAGCACTAACATAAATTACCTGATTTTGTAATTCTTCGAATTCTTCAAATTTTAAAGGACGATTATCCATAGCTGCTGGTAAACGGAAACCGTATTCCACCAAGTTTTCTTTTCGGGAACGATCTCCTCCGTACATGGCGTGAACCTGTGGAACCGTAACATGGCTTTCATCAATAACCATTAAGTAATCATCGGGGAAATAATCTAATAAACAAAACGGGCGTGTACCTGCAGGGCGACCGTCAAGATAACGAGAGTAATTCTCTATTCCACTACAATAACCGAGTTCTCGGATCATTTCAAGGTCAAATTCTGTACGTTCTTTCAGTCTTTTGGCTTCTAAATGTTTTCCGATTTCTTTAAAATAATCCACTTGCAATACCATATCATCTTGAATTTGATGAATAGCTTCTTGTAACACATCAGGAGAAGTTACAAATAAATTAGCTGGATAAATGGTTAAGTTTTCAAATTGTTCTACTTGTTGTGTAGTTTCCATATCAAAGCTTTCCAATTCTTCTATTTCATCACCAAAAAAATGAATGCGATACGCTTGATCACCATAAGAAGGATAAACCGTAACAGTATCTCCTTTAACTTGGAAAGTTCCGCTACGCACTTCTGTTTCTGTACGAGAATAGAGACTTCGAACCAAAAGATGTAATAACTTAGTTAATGGAATAAGTTGTCCAGCTTCTAATTTTATTACATTTTTTTTAAATTCAATAGGATTTCCAATACCATAAATACAAGAAACTGAAGCGACCACAATAACATCACGACGACCAGAAAGTAGGGCAGAAGTGGTGCTAATCCGTAGTTTTTCTATCTCTTCATTGATGGATAAATCTTTTTCTATATAAGTACCTGTTGTAGGTAAAAAAGCTTCGGGTTGATAGTAATCGTAATAGGAAACAAAATATTCCACTGCGTTTTCAGGGAAAAAATGTTTAAACTCTTGATATAATTGAGCAGCTAAGGTTTTATTATGCGCCAATACTAAAGTTGGCTTTTGTGTTTCAGCAATCACATTGGCTACAGTAAAAGTTTTACCTGAACCGGTAACACCGAGTAAGGTTTGGTATTTTTCATTACTATTCAAACCCTTAACCAGTTGTTTTATAGCTTCTGGCTGGTCTCCTGTGGGTTTAAATTCTGAATGTAGGTCTAAATGCATATTTGCAAAAATAGGGAAATATTAGCTTTGTTTTTTAAGCTTGTTATTTTTTATGCATTGAAATTTTAAAATGACTAAAGTTGACAAAGAGATTACTTCTTAGCCGCAATAACACTCATCTCTACCAGTAACTCAGGTCGAGCAATACGAGCTTCAACACAAGCACGAGCAGGTTGGTGCCCATCAGCTACCCAGGCATCCCAAATTTCGTTCATAGCCGAAAAGTCTTTCATATCACGAAGATAAATGGTGACAGATAGTATGTGCTTTTTGTCAGAGCCTGCTTCTTTTAGTAAGTTTTCTACTTTTTCTAATGTGGTAACAGTTTGTTCTGCAATACCTTTGCTAGCATCTTTTGCAACTTGTCCACAAAGATAAATAGTTCCGTTATGTTCAACAATTCTACTCATTCGTGGTGTGGTATCGATTCTTGTTATTGACATTTTTGTTGTTTTAAATGAGTGTCAAAGTTAAGTATATTTTTCAAAATATAATTTTTTATTTGTAAGGTAAAAGAAAAGTCAAATGAGGGCTAGTAGGTAATACTGCTTCAAAAAATAGAAGAATAAGGATAATCAATAAATATTGTATATTTGAAGACTGATTAATCTTAAACCCCAAAATTATGTTACTCAAAAAAACAATTTTATTTTTAGTTCTAAGTATTTCAATTCAATTCGTATCAGCACAATTCCCACCGGAAACTCCATTAGCTGTTCCAGAAGATTTTACACCATTAGAAAATCCAGCCTATTTAGAAAGTGTTTATGACCCCGCTTTTGATACGACAATAACACGTATAACAGATTTAGAAACTTTTAGGGAAGCATCGGGAATTCCTGGACTTTCAGCAGGCTCTATGCAGCATCAATATGCCAAAATTCAAGCTTGGAATGCAGATATGTCACTTATCCATATGGGAACAGTTTTCTTTCTCAATGGGGATGATTACAGTATTAATAAAACACTTTTTTCGGCTTCATTAATAGATGCTAGATGGTCACATATCGACCCTAATATTATGTATTATGGTCAAGGTGAAGATTTCAAAAGAGTAAACGTAATTACAGAAGAAGCAGAATTATTACACACGTTCCCCGGTTATGAATATGCTACTATAGGACCTTGGGAAGGCAATATAACAGCAAATGATGAATTTGTAGTTATTACAAGTTACGACAACAAAAAAGCATCTATTTACGATATCGTAAACGATGAAATTATTGCAACAAAAGAAATGGAAGGTGTTGGCTTTGACTGGGTATCATTTACACCATCAGGTAGTTATATTGTCATGATGAATAATGAAACAGAACATACAGAGATTTATGATATGAATTTTGGATATGTTCGTGATTTAGTAGACGAAACCCAACATGCTGATTTTGCAATAGACACTAATGGAGATGAAGTATTAGTAGAAGTAATAGAATTATCTATGATTCGACTTAGTGATGGATTAATTACTGATTTAGCACCAGCAACAGAAGAAACAGCAGGTACATGTGGTTATGGATGGTACAATCCTAACATTGGCGGTCATGTTTCGGGTAGAAGTTTTGCTGTTCCCGGTTGGGCACTTGTTTCTGTGTCTAGACATACTTGCGAAAATGATTTTGACGGTTATAATTGGAACACTGAAGTATTTATGATAAAACTAGATGGTTCGGGAACTATAAGACCATATGGTCACACCCGTTCTGTGAATAGATCTCCAATGGCAAGCATAAGCCCCGATGCAAGCAAGATTATTTATACATCAAACTGGAATGAAACATTGGGAGATGACGCTATGGATTATGTTGTTCACTTTAATAATACTGTGGGAATTCATGATGCAGCAACAAGTAGTTTTAATATTTATCCAAATCCAGTTAAAGACAAGTTGCATATTGAAGCAGAGCAAATTCAAATATTTGATATGTTAGGAAAACAACATGTTCTATATTCAAAATTAGATATAAATACTATTGATGTTTCAACATTGCCATCGGGTATATATTTAGTAAAAGGTTACAATAAAGAAACAAAAGATTTGGTAATAGGACGATTTATTAAAGAATAGAAAAACATTAAAATGAAGCAATTTTTATATAGTATATTATTTTTATTTGTAGGAATTTCGGTCTATTCACAAGACACTTTCCCAAAGTCATGGCAAGGAAATTATGAAGGTGAATTGCAAGTTTATGCAGTAGATTCTGTAAGGATGAAGCTAAATATGAAATTACAAATTCTACCTACAGCATCTGACTCAATATATAAATGGATAATTACGTATGATTTGAAAAACGGGCAAGATGTACGTGCATACGAATTAAAAACGCTTAACACCAAAACAGGACATTATGAAATAGATGAAAAGAATTCTATTGTTATTGACGGGTATTATAAAAACAAAGTATTTACCAGTTTTTTTAAAGTGATGGATAATTTTATTATAGCAACCTATACGATGAATAGTGCTAATGAAATAGTATTTGAAATCATATCATCAAATGCAAAAGAACCAACCACAACAGGTGGTGAAAAAGTAGGTGATGAAGATATACCAGAAGTACTCAGCTATAAAGTAACGGGCAGGCAGAAAGCCGTTTTATCCAAAATTGAGTAGCTTTGCAATAAACAAATAAACCAATCATGCAAATACAAGAAATACTCAATTATATAGAAGAATTAGCACCATTGCCTTATGCCGAGAGTTTTGATAACGTAGGCTTGTTAGTTGGAGACAAAAATGCAGCAGTCACCAATGTGCTCGTTACACTCGACACTTTAGAAGCTACAGTAGATGAAGCGATTCAAAAAAACTGTAATTTAATTGTGAGTTTTCACCCAATACTATTTTCTGGGTTAAAAAGCATAACAGGAAAAAATTATGTAGAAAGAACCTTACTTAAAGCTATTAAAAACGATATTGCAATTTACGCAACTCATACAGCTTTAGACAATGTAAAAGAAGGCGTTAGTGGTAAAATGGCAGCAGTTTTAGGTTTGAAAAATATGAAAGTTTTAGTGCATAAACAAAGAAGTATTAAAAAATTGACGACTTATGTTCCAGCAGCAGATGCAGGAAAATTAAGAGAAGCTTTGTTTGGTGCCGGTGCTGGAAATATAGGAAATTATAAAAATTGTAGTTTTAGTACAGGTGGAATTGGAACGTATTTACCCAAAGAAAATTCAAATCCAAGTGTTGGACAAATAGGTGTTTTACAACAAGAATCAGAGACAGAAGTGATGGTTTATTTTGAAAAACATCAAGAAAGAGCTGTGCTGAAAGCATTGTTTAGCACACATCCATATGAAGAAGTTGCCTTTGAAGTGAAAACATTGGATAATAAAAATCATCATATTGGATTGGGAATTTATGGGGAATTAGAACAAGAAATTGAAGAAAAGGACTTCTTAAAAATGGTGAAAAACAGGTTTAATACGACCAATATTAGGCATTCATCTTTTTTAAGTAAACCCATAAAAACAGTAGCCGTGCTAGGTGGTTCAGGAAGTTTTGCTCTAAAAGATGCTATTGGGGTAGGAGCAGATGCTTATGTGAGTGCTGATTTTAAATATCATGAGTTTTTTGGAGCAGAAAATAAGATATTAATTGCTGATATAGGGCATTATGAAAGTGAACAATTCACAAAAAATCTATTAGTGGACTATCTTACAAAAAAATTCACTAATTTTGCAATCATTTTAGCAAAAACGAAAACCAATCCAATTTATAATTACTAGATAGCATTATGGCAAAAAAGAAAGTAGTAAGTGTTGAAGACAAGTTAAGAGCATTGTATGACTTACAATTAATTGATTCTCGTATTGACGAGATGAAGTTGATGCGTGGGGAACTTCCTCTTGAAGTAGAAGATTTAGAAGACGATGTCGTTGCGTATGAGACTCGTGTTTTGAAATACAATGAAGAAGTTGATCTTGCAAATGCTGATATAGCTAATAAGAAAATTGAGATAGAAGAAGCAAAAACAGCAGAAGCACGTTATAAAAAACAACAAGAAAACGTTCGTAATAATCGTGAATTTTTATCTTTAAGTAAAGAAATTGAATTTAAAGATTTAGAAGTTCAACATTTAGAAAAACAGATTAATGAAATCAAACTAAAGATTGAACGAAAGAAAGAGATTATAAAAGAAACTAAAGCAAAGTTAAAAGCTACAAAAGATAATCTAAAACACAAAAAAAGTGAATTAGATGGTATTATCAAAGAAACTGAAAAAGAAGAAAAAGCCTTACTAACCGAATCGGAAAAATTCGAGAAAATACTAGACGATCATTTAGTAAAAGCCTATAAAAGAATAAGAAGTAAGGTTAAGAATGGATTGGCTGTTGTAACGGTAGAACGCGGTGCTGCGGGAGGTTCATTCTTCACTATTCCACCACAAAGACAACTAGAAATAGCAGATCGTAAGAAAATTATCACAGATGAACACAGTGGTAGAATCTTGGTTGATGCTGAATTAGCACAAGAAGAAAAAGATAGAATAGCTAATATCATAGGTTAATTTCTATAAAAATTTAATATATAACAAGGTGGTGGTTTGATTATTACCTTTTTTGTTTAAAAACCAGATAAATATTTAATAGTTTTGAATTACTATTCTTGTAATTGACTTTTGAAAGAATAACTAGGTGTTTATCTTAAAATATATGTATTAATGAAAAAAATTATTTTTATAATTATGCTTGGAGTTGGCGCTTTTTTACAAGCTCAAAGTATTGATTTAACAGCTGGTTATAGTCCGAATGGTTTGGGAGCTGAGCTTAGTTACAATAAATATTTTGACTCTTCTGAATCTTATTTGCAGTTAGGTCTAAATGCTTCATATGCAACTACTGAATACAAAGAAAACAAAATTCCTTATAGTGATATAGTACTTCAGTTGGCATATTATATTCCTTTTTTCGAAAATAACAAACAAACAATTACCACATCAGGTGGGGTAGGGCTATTAGCAGGCTATGAAATTGTAGATGCGGGCGAATCTTTACCTAATGGGATTTTTGTAAATAGTGAATCTAATTTTATATATGGTGGTTATGTGTCAGGGGAAATGAGTGTATTTTTATTGGATGATTTTTTTGTATTACTTAAATACAATCAATATTATCATCTTAACTCTGAATTAGGCTCACTTTCTTTATATGGGGGAGTAGGCGTTCGATATCTCATTAATTAGTCTTTCGACTTTAATTAATAAGTTGATATCTTTTGCTTTAATGAAAACCTTTGAAAAATGAAACACATTAGTCTATTTTTATTAATAATTATTGCTCTTAGTTGTAATAAAGAACTTGAGATAACCGAAGTGTATACAGGGGACACACAAAATATAACAAGTAATTCAGTTGTTTGTTTGGGGAAAGTTTCCAGTAATGGAAATCCTGATTTTTCTGAAAAAGGTATTTGTTGGAGTACCTTGTCTAACCCAACTATAGAAAATAATAAAAAGATAGCTGCACCAGATCAAGATAATTTTACGATTAACATAACTGGTCTTGAACCTGAAACAAATTATTTTATTAAGGCATATGCTATAATTAATTCTAATGTTGTTTATGGGGAGCAAGAACAATTCACAACATACTCTGCTTTAATACCAACAATAGCAACAACAGAAATGAGCAATATTACTGCGACTTCAGCATTTAGTGGTGGGCATCTTATCAGCGATGGAGGAGAAGTTATAACAAGTCAAGGTATATGTTGGAACGATTCAGGTAATCCTACGGTATCAGATAACCCAATAAGCGCTACAATAGGAGTCTTAGATTTTGATTCTAATATTATAGCTCTAACATCTATGACTACATATTATGTAAAAGCTTATGCAATTAACGATATTGGAATAGCTTACGGAGAAGAAATTAGTTTTACTACTTGTGAAATTATAACAGGAGATGTTCTTTTCTCAACTCAAGAACAAATAAATAATTTTTCATCACACTGTATTTCAGAAATAGCTGGGAATTTAGTTATCCAAGAGAGTAGTGATGCCGATATTACTGATTTATCACCTTTAAATAGCTTAACTAAAATAGAAGGGGATTTAAAAGTTCATGGCAATATTGCACTTACAAGTTTAGAAGGACTGAATAATATAGAGACTGTACTAGCGGATGTAATTATAGAATATAATACAAATCTCACAAGTTTAGATGGTTTAGATAATCTTTCTTCAATTGGACACTCATTAGAAATTAGAGAAAATGATAACCTAGTAAGTTTATCGAGTCTTAATTTACTTACATTAATTAAAACCATGAGAATATCGTATAATAATAAACTTTCTAATTTAAGTGGTTTAGATAATTTAGTTAGAGTAAGTGGTCGACTGTTTATTACTAATAATGATCTTCTTACAGACTTAAACTCATTGCAAAATTTGACATCGATAGGTGTTTATTTTGTGCTTTCGGGTAATGACTCACTGGAGTATTTAGCTGGTTTAGATAATCTTGAATCAATAGGAACAACTTTTAATGTAACACATAATTTATCACTTAAAAATTTAGATGGATTAATCAAACTTAATCATGTTGGATGGGATTTGTCAATATTTGGTAACACTGATCTTACGGATTTATGTGGCTTGTCCACCCTTATTGTTGGTGTTGGATTAGGGGGTGAATATACTGTTAGTAGTAACGGGTATAATCCCACGGCAATTGATATTATTGATGGGAATTGTAGTTTATAAAAACCACCCAAAAAAAGCGTTATGAACTTTGAAAATACTTTCACATATCCTATTTTATAGGTAAAATTAGGTAAAGAAATTTTAATGATAAAATATAAAAACATGAAATATATTAGTTTGCTTCTTTTTATTCTTTTTATAGCTGTTAGTTGTGAAAAAGAAATTGAAATTATAGAGGTAAATACAGGTAGTATCCAAGAGATAACAAATGATACGGCTATCCTATTTATTGATGTGTCTAGTAATGGAAATCCTGAAATTTCAGAAATAGGAGTTTGCTGGAATGCAAGTTCTACACCAACTATAGAAGACGAAAAAATAATAGAAGGTCATGCCTTAAATAATTACACGAGTACAATTACAGGGCTTGAACCAGAAACGGATTATTATGTTAGGGCTTATGTTATAATCAATTCAAAAACGATTTATGGAAATGAAGAACACTTTACCACATCTGAAGGTTATGCTATACCTACTGTTACAACTGATGTAATATCTAATGTTACAGAGAATTCTGCATTTACTGGTGGGGAAGTAATTGCAGATGACGGGTTAATTATCAGTGCTAGAGGTGTTTGTTGGAACGTTTTGGGTAGTCCAAATATAACTGATAACCCAGTAGTTGCAGGAGATGGGACAGGTGTTTATACCGTTAATTTGATTGATTTAACACCAGGTACGACATACTACATAAAAGCTTATGCTAGTGATGGAATAAATACTTTTTATGGAGAAGAACGTAGCTTTACGACATGTAATGTTTTAACAGAAGATGTAATCTTGGTAAGCCAAGAAGAAATTAATGATTTTTCATTACATTGTAATACTGTAATAACAGAAACTCTAACGATTGAAGAAAGTATGCCAGGTGATATAGTAGATTTAACACCTTTAGCAGCACTTACTACAATACAGGGGGGACTAATAGTTAGAAATAATACAATGCTCTCTACTCTTGAAGGTCTAAATAATATTGATATTTTGAGTGGTGGTTTGGTTATTGATAATAATGCGAGTCTTACAAATTTAAATGGGATGAATGGCTTGATATCAATTGGTGGTTTGAGTGTTTCTAATAATGAAAATCTTACAAGTTTAAACGGTTTGAATGAATTGATGTCAATTGTTGGTAGTTTAAGTATTAATAATAATACGAGCCTTACAAATTTAGATGGGATGAATACCTTAATATCAATTGGTGGATTGAGTGTTTATCATAATGATAGCATCATTAATTTAATAGGACTTAATGGTCTTACTGTGTTAAGTGGTGGATTGTTTATTAGTAACAATTCAAGTCTTTTTAGTCTAGAAGGGCTAGACAATCTTGAGGGAATAGGGGGGGCTTTATCAATAGGAAGTAATTATAATCTTCAAAATATTGATGCTCTAACAACGCTCACATCAGTTGGAAACGGAATAACTATTTCGCATAATAATAATCTGAATAATTTAAACGCACTAAATAATTTGACTTCAATTGGATGGGAACTAATAATTGAAGAAAATAATCTTTTAATAGATCTAGATTGGTTAGGGTTTGTTTATGATTCTGGGGTCTATCGTTTTTATATTGTCTATAATGCTGCACTTTCCAATTTATGTGGATTGCAAGCTTTCATTCCACCAGATTTTTCAGGAGAATATTTAGTCTTTGATAATGCCTATAATCCAACAATAGAAGATATGATAGCAGGAAATTGTGCTCAATAGGTGTGTTAATTAGATAGAAGTCTCTAATAAATTTTTACTGTAGTATACGCAAGATCTATCTCAGTCTATTTTTTTTGATTTAACTATCTCCGTATCAATATATTTAGAAATAGAATTACTATTGAATAAGGTGAAAATCAAGCTTGAGACAGCTAATAACATCCAAATAAAATACATTTTTACTCCTGAAATTTTAAAAGACAGTAGTATCATCATTAACCCAAAACCGGTTAACCATGTAATGCCTAAACTGACAAAAATAATAGTGTTTAAACGTTTTGCAAAAAAATATTTTCTATATAGTTTAGATAATTGATATAGAGCGACCATAAGTAATGGTAGCCCAAAAGAAGTCCATATTACAATATAAGCAGGCTCTTTAATAATTTTATCGATATAGGGTAGATACTCAAAAGGTAACTCCATCATATTTTTTTTCAGTTTCGGTGATAATTAATAATGATTTTGTTTGGTAGTTTATTAATTTTGAAAGAATTACATTAGGGAATTCATGGATGCCAATATTATACATGTTGATACTTTCGTTAAAGAACTCTCTGCGGTCTGCAATATTATCTTCTAATTCAGATACACGTGTTTGAAGTAAGTTGAATGAATTATTAGCTTTAAGATCTGGATAATTTTCAGCAACCATCATTATTTTACCAAATGCCTTCGCAATGGCATTGTTTAATGTAACTTTTTCTTCATCGTTTTTTGCTTGTGTATATTGAGTACGTAATTCTGTTAATTCCTGTAAGGTTTCTTTTTCGTGTTTTACATATTCTTTTACAATTGTTATTAAATTTGGAATTTCATCTGCTCGCTGTTTTAATAAAACATCAATATTGGCAAATGCTTTTTCTGTATTAAATTTTAAAAGAATTAAACGGTTGTAGATGCGAATAATAACACTGATTACAGCTACTGTTATTAGAATAAAAATAACTATTGCGATTAGTTTACTCATGGTTAAATAGATTAAATAGTTGATTTAAGTTAAAATTAGAATTGTCAAAAGCAATATATATTATATTGTCTTTTATTACAAAGTTACTCATTAATATGACAGCTACTAGCAAAAAGAAAATAATTGCAAAAGAAGTAATAGATTTACGTAATGGTCTATATATATTCCAATGCATTACTTTATTGACTGGTGCCAAAGTAAACACATCTTTTAAAGTTTCTTTTTCAATAAAAATTGTATTGTTCTTAGCATTTGCTTTTCCTATTAAATATACTTCTTGATTGGGTAAAAGCAGGTATTGTGTGTAGCGTTTACCATTGCTTTTATATTGGTAATCTTCAGGTAGCATTAAAAAATTAATATCTTTTCCCGTAATAGCAACTTCACCTGTTTCATCAAAAATAATAAAGGGATTACAAATGGTTTCTGTATAAGTTATGCTATAATGTTCCTTTCCATCACTATCTTTTGATCGCTCTTCTATAGTGTATTTATAGCCAATGCATTCTTTTTCTTGAAGCCTAGAAATCATCGGTTCAATTTGCTGGGTTGTTCCTTTAATTTCAACCAAGCCCATTGCCAATGATCTTATTTTAGAGGTAGGTAAAGAAGCTTGTAGTCTTAAGAAAGTATCTTTTTCTCTTTTCTTAAAAAAAGAAAAATAAACAAAAAGTATTATAAAAAACAATAGGAATAATCTACCATCATAATAAAATATAACTAGAGCAAAGACAACTATCACGAAATTTTTTAGCCAATCAAAGATAATAGCTGATCTACTTTCTTTTCTTCTTCGTTTTTTATATTTTTTTCTTGTACTAATTATACCTTGGTATATCTTACCTAGTACTGCTAAAACGCCAGCAAGTGCAAATAAACCTAATAGTGTAACTATTACGTACCTGTTATCAATAAATGCAATTGTAAATAATAATGCCGGAAATAGAGCAAAGAGCAACCAATAGGGTTTTATCTTAAGATTGAAGACACTAGTTAGTATTAGTGTATAAAACAATGCCATTCCTAAGAAAGGTATTATAAAAAACCCAACTTCTATCCAATCTGTTTCTTTTAACAATCCTTCCATATTGGCTAAAATACAACTTAGACACTAAATAATTTCGAATTCGGTAGCATCTTTTGGTAGGTAATATTCTATATCTAGCATAATCTGTTCATTTAATTCTTTATTCCCAAAACTTAGCGCTGGTTCACCATTTAATTTTTTTAATGCTACTTTTTTCCCATAAGCAGATAATACGGAGACAGCCTTTTCATCTATCATCATAAAATCAAAACCATTTTTAAAATCGGTTATTAAACCGTCTATTCGTGCCTTTGATTCTGACGGGGATAAATACATAGCTGTTGCCATATTGTATTCTCTATTTGCCATTTTTTTAGCGAATATATCATAATTACCATCACTAATGATTTTACCCAAGCGAGTATATGCATTTCGCACTTTAATACCTAAATTATTTATATCTTTTAAGTCTTGACCGTCTTTCCAATAATCTTTTAATTGATAGGGAATATCTGCCTTAAAGGTAGTTGTATTTGTTAGTATTGGTATTATCTTTTCTTTGTCAATTTTAGGTGTTTTATACCCTTTATATTCACTATTAAAACTAAATTTATTATTATAAACATCATACAACTCAATCGTATAGTTTAATTCTGCCATAGGGGATAGTTGAGTATTCCCTGACATTGGGAGTACTTTTATACTGACTTCTTGTGTTCCACTTTTTGACATAGCAAAATTTATTGGAATTCTAGTAGATGTCTGCCCTTTAATATCCATAGATATTACGGGTATATCGTTTACACGAATTTCAAATAAACAGGCTGCCGCACTGAAATTTATCATGTAATAAGGTTCTTTTATTGACATTTTAATTTATTTTTTTAGTTTAGATAATGCTTTTGTTTTTATCTCATCAGCCCATTGGCTTACATACTTGAATCTTAAACTAGTTTGATTTATTCTATAATAATCATTATTGAAGTAATAATAGATGTAATATTCACCTTCTATTTTGGTATCTTCTTCATCAAAAACTTTAGTAAATTCATTAATAAATTCATTGTTATTTTTATTAAATTCAATTTCAAAGTAAACAACTTTTTCATCTTTTGTTAAAAATACAATTGATTCTACTGAAACACCAAATAGTGTAAATATACTATCGGTACTTTCATATGCCATTAGCGTTTCTCCATATCTTTTATAGTTGTTTTTTGTGAAAATATCACTAAAATTTAATATAAATTGTGGGTTTTTATGAGTTACTATTGTATCTAATTCTATCTTTATTGCAGTTTTAATACTGTCTGTAATTGAGTTGTTTCCACCCTTTTGAGCATAGGTGTTTGTACTCAATAAAAGAAAAAGAGTTACTAAAGTAATAATATATCTAGTTCGGTTCATTGCTAATCTTATTTTGATAGTTTATTATAAAGGTTATCACTGTCATTTTCTGTTTCGTCTATTATAAATTGTTGATAAGTGTAGTTGGGGTTGTTTCTTTTTTTTCTTTCGTATAAATAATCTTCCCAGTAAGTAATCCCGGGTAATGCAGGATATTCAGTACTTATTGGCATAACATTCAGCACAGTTTCCATTCCATAATGTTGCTTTGTATAGGTGGCATGATATAACGTAGTATTGTCAATATCTTCCCATATATAGATTGATGGATTGTTCTCTGCTTTATCCTTTTCGCTACTAAACCCTTTAAAATTAGAATTTCCTAGTTTTTCGTTAAGATTTTTTATAAGTTTTTGACTTTCCTCTGCTGTAAAAGTATATAAAGAATATTTAGTAATAATGCTATCATTTTTATTAAAATAAAAGAATACATGATTTTCAGAATTAGCCTTTGGGTTTTTACCTGCAAATTTTTGCTTATTGAATATTAGTATTTTTTCTGATGATATTGACATAAATTTATTATCTCCTCCAGACAATCCCGCATCAAACGTTTTTGAACTAACATCTTTAGGGATGATTTTTGATATTTTATCTTTATTTAATTTAATATTCATTAAATCAAAGTCCGATTGTGATTGACAACTTTGTAGTAATACAATAGTTAATAAAGTAATAATTGTTTTCATAATTGTAATTTTCTTTATACAAATCAAATCTAGAATAGTTATCTAGAGAATCTATTGACAAGTCTTTCTTTAATGTTTTCTTTCTGACCATTAGGGTAATCAATTATTGAATTATTATCCAGTATATAAATTGATATTGAATTCACTTTAATTGTCTTATTTTCATCTATTATAACAACTTCTCCTTCAGTATATTTTGATAGTATTATTGAAAACCCATTTTGGTAATTTTCCCAAATATAATTCTTCTTCTCTTTAAGAGCATTAATAGAATGTTCAGCACTTAAAAGAATTGGTTTTCCAAAGGTTTTTTCCAAAGAGCTATAAATTGACTTTTCATTGTCCAAATAATTTATTTTTATATGAATAGTTATTATCTCTTTATTTTCATCGTTTGTTACAATAGAAATATAACTATCATTTGGAACTTCAGTGTTATCAATTTTATATTTTGAAAAGAAAGTATATTTGTTTATTTTAAAATTATCGATTTTTTTTATCTTATATGCATTTAGATATTCAGAAAACTCTGATTCAACAATTGTAGTTTCAAAATTCTTAATTATTTTAGATAAATCATTCTTAAAATCTAATTTTAACAAATCTATCATAACATTGTTTGTGTTTATTTGTTCGACTTTCTGTTTTTTTTGAGATTGACAACCTATATTTATTAAACCAATAAACAATAGAATAACTATACTTATTTTTGACATCTTACTTATTTTTTGATTAATGGTATTTTTGAATCAAATCCTGTTAACTCTTCAAGACTTTTAATTATATCAAAAGGTTCAACAATATCAGGATACTTTCCTTCTGCTATTTTATATTCTTTATTTTTATCAATATCAACATTCTTAATAATATCTTTTTTAATGGCTAAACCGGCACTTGCAACCACAATATATTCGGCACTTACACCATCGAACCCTAATTGAGGCTGATAATATAACCCGTTTTCATCATAAACTACAGCATGCCCAAAAGTTATTGAAGCTTTTCCACTAGCATGGGCTTTAAAATATCCATTAACTGAAACGACAACTAAAGCTATTTCTCCTTTAACAAGAATACCAGCTTTAATTTCAACACCTAATTTATTTTTTAGTTCAAGCTTTCCCTTAAGATCAGGATCTCCTTCTGTATTAAATGAAAAACCAATATCTGTAGAAATAATATTAGAGATAACTAAATCTATGTATATATCCATAGATGCCTTTATTCCAACATCATCATTACCTATTT
>JAUTBQ010075426.1:0-16723 GCA_032361185.1 Lepetodrilus ovalis
GACACTTCTATTCGCATTGCCAAGTCAGTTGCCAGGTATTTATACTGACATGGCCTACTAGATAAATCGCCAGGTATTATTATTATTATTATTATTATTATTATTATTATTATTATTATTATTATTATCAGGTGCCTGATCTTTCTGCTGCCATTTCAAGTCCATTCTATATATCATATGCTACCACGTAAGTCGTTATATATAAGTACTGTACTATTATTGCTGGGCAATTCTACTCAGTTTGACAGATACGTTGCCAGCTATCTCTAATGCCATTTCCGGACAATTCTACTCACGTTGCCAGATATGTTGCTAGCTATCTCTATTGCTATTGCCGGACAATTCTACTCAGGTTGCCAGATACATTGCCAGTTATCTCTAATGCCATTTCCGGACAATTCTACTCACGTTGCCAGATATGTTGCTAGCTATCTCTACTACCATTGCCGGACAACTCTACTCAGGTTGCCAGATACGTTGCCAGCTAGCTATCTCTACTGTCATTGCCGGACAACTCTATACTCACGTTGCCAGGAAGGCGTTGATGGAGGAGGAGGAGCAGGCGGAGTAAGTCCAGGGATTGGCAGCTCGCGCTTGTGTTGGGGACTGGATAAGACTAGACATGATGAAGCTGTCGTCACTGGAGCAAGCATTTCCAAGTCCATCATGGGTGGCGGTCATACTGAAACAACCAATGTAGACCTGGAATTACTGATCACCATTACAAAAGACAAGAAGACACTATGAAGGTGCAACATGACAATTCCGACCAAGGCTATCCTTTCACCAAACTCTCTTATCTACTAAGAGAACATAGCGCTCTCTTAGCAGTGCATTATCTATCGGCAAAGAGAGCGCTATGCCTATGGTCTCTTAGTGGTTAAGAGAGCTTCGTGAAAGATTACCCAGAGCGCTATGGTATGATCTAGTAGATGTGAGAGCGTCGAGACTCACTCTTATTCCATTCATGGCTACCCTCCAGGTTTCACGAAAGAGACTACTATCGTCCACGTGTAAATCCGGTGTTACACCTTGTAATATTTTGTTAATATAACAGGAAATGACGTCAGATTTCGATTTATATTCGATGCTACGGCCCGATATGACCGTTCCCTGAAGCGTAAACCGACACTGTAATGTGAATTATAAAAGTTGTACACGCACCTTCACGTAGAAGACGGTAGTGCAAAAACTGCGCCATGCATTTATATAGGATTTTATGAGTGTATTTGTTTTGATCTCGTGTGCAGAAATTCAAATCAAATTCCAAAGAACAAAACACTCGAGTCTTGATCCAACACGCAAACGTACTCCCCGATTCACAGGGGTTGATAAAGTGTTGTGATGACATTTGGCAACATTATGCTATGCATCCATGGCTGCCGTAGCTAGCCATGGGACAGGGTTGGCAGATGTCCCCTCTCCCACCATCCCCACGCGTCGTTTTACCCCAACTATGTCATTTCTCATAAATCACTTTGAATCTTCATTCAACTGACCCCCGCCCCCATGCTAAAATAGTTAGCTACGGCCTAGACTGTCAATAGCCTCAGAGGATGAAAGTAAATTATTTTAAATACATTTTACTGATGTATACTATTTGAATATGAAAGGAGCCTCTGAATTTATTTAACCTGTTCCCCAGAAAATCTAGACTTGCTTTTGTCCATAGGAGATATTTCGAATAGGAGTATTAGAGAACAGGGTCTGTGAGACAGACTAAATACCGGGTTCCGAGACCACAATTTTGTTCTGAGTAGGCCTAGGCCCTAGATGTCATGCTCAAGTCATGGTTTTGTTTACAAATCCCCATATAAAATTAGAGCTTGAGAATGAAAATTGTGCTCAAAATGTTTCGTGATCTCGGGACCGGGTGGCATGCTGAAAGCACAGACATAAAGAGATAGGTTTTTAAATGCTATCTGAAAATAAACTAACTTGTTGTATTCTTCCATATCGTCTTGAATCATCTTCTTGAGATCAAGCCCCTTCAACAGACTTGCATCCAAACCCAACTTCAATAGGTCACGTGGTCGGATGACCTTCGACTTCTTCAGTTGGGAGTCGTCGTGGTCGTGTTTCTCGAGACCTCCGTGCATCAGGTTGTGCATGAAGTTGTCGTCCAGCACGGCGTCCGGAGAGTTACCTCCCTTGGGCTTTTTGGACGGCTTCTTATCGTGTACATGCCCAGTTCCATCTCCGTGCACGAGTTCCTCCGCCGTCTTGGTATGGGGAGGTTCTGGAACTACTCCGGCCTCATTGTCCTGAAACAGAGACTCACACATTTGGTTCCAATATAAACAGAGCGTTATTATATCACATACAGGCCTAGCGTCTTTGGAACAATGACGCTGAATGTAGGGGGGCCAATACTTTACTGTCAGAAATAACACATGTGCATTTTCGCCTATGAAGAGTTACCTGATATGTGGCTGGGAACGCACAATAAGCCAACAACTTAAGCAATGCCACGAACCTCGGACCTTGAAATATTGGATTACATGCATGTTAAAGAACAATTGAAAATACATGGTGTAGAAGGATACTGTTGAAAGTATGAATTGGGAAAATAGGCTGTGTGTGGCTTGCAGTAGTCGTATTCTTTTGGCAAAGGTATTCGATCAAATGACACATTGTTATACTATTTAAAGCTTGTCATTTACTGATTTAAATTAATATATACAATAATCCAGAAATACCAAAATTAGGAATCCCATTCACAAATTTCATGAAGTAAGGGGATCAAAAATAATATACATGTATTTAAGATCTTAATACTTTACTCAGGCTAACCCCACAACTTGTAGATGAACAATCCACAGTTTAATATCGATAGCTATTGCCAATTCACAGTGTGAAATAACTATACTCTACCTGTTTATGGATGTCCTCATGCTCATGCTCGTGCTTATTTCCAGCAGCTGTATCCCCGTGCATGAGAACTCCGTGCAACTCTTTGTCCGGCCTGTTAGGACCGTGCTCTTGGTCATCGTACGTGGGTTGACCTTCATCCGGGTGCTTGAACGCGTCGGCCTTGAACTGCTTCAGTTCGTCCTTGCTGAAGCCCATCTTGGGCACGTCCTTCATCTCCACGGGCTTCTTCTTCCGCAGGTGCTCGTCCTCTTTCTCGTGGTCTCCGTCGTCGTCGTGCATCATGTTGTGGACGAAGTCGTCGTCGAGAGCGCCTTTGTTCACGTGCTTCATGGGAAGCATTTCTGTCTCGTGCTCGTGTACGTGCTTCTCGTCTCCGTGAGCTAGGTCGTGACCGGAAAGAGCCCCGATGTCTTCTTTGCCCACGGGGGCTTTTCGTCCGATGTTCTCTTCCATGGCTTTTTGATATATCGCGTCATTTTGTGCTTTTTTCACGAGGTCTTGGTTTTCAGGATTCCCTGCTGGAACTGTTTCCGGTTTGTGTTCTTCGTTTTTGTGATCTTTGACCTCCGTCTCGTTATGGGTTTCGAACAGAAGATGTTTATCTTTGTCATCAGATTCCTTGTCTGCACCTGCAATGACATACATTATGGTATCGTACTACCAATGACATCAACAACATTAGCAACAGCAGCAACAACAACAACAGGAGTAGCAGAATTATTACCAAGTAACGACAAAATAGGTGTTTAAAATAATATACTAGCATTTATTAGTTAGCTAAGCTAAGGTATCAGATAACTTGATGTCGGATTCAAGTATGTTACCGTATTAAAGATAGTTTAGGCTCTTAGTGTAATGTGTTGCGGTTATGTTTTTTTAATGTAATATTGCTGAGAATATGTATGGATTTAATAATAATAATAATAATAATAATAATAATAATAATAATAATAATATTAATAATATTAATAATATTAGCAATAGCAATAATAATAACAACATATATCGTTATTATCCATGGAAAATTTGTTTGCATTGTAAAATGCTTCAGTAGATAATATTGATACATACATGAATAAAACATCATTCATACAACACATAACTTAATAACACATTAGCAAAGTAGTATTACTTTTACAGACATGAACGAATATTATTCACTATTTCCCCCTCAAACGTGCTCCTAAATGGCATCATTATCTTTCTCACCGTTTATCCGATCATATTAATTAAAGTTATCAAAATCGCTGATAAATCACTAAACATAATTAATTAAACAATCAGGTCTACGTTACCTTCACGGGTTGGTAAAGCAGAGATACAGGTAAAACTCGTCACCGCAATCAACAGGTATATCCTCCACACAACCATTGCACTGTTGCCGGACAACCAGAATATATCTCATCAATAGTCCACGTCAAAATGAATATCTCGTGTCTGGCATCCGATCAAGATGACTGTCAACTCCGCACCGTCATCAAATGACGAATTAAGCTATAATTTCTAATGTATATACAACATACAAACGGTAGTTTCTAGTATTTTCCAGTTTATTTCGTCAACTGCCACATACATTAAAATGACGCGTTCAAAACTGCGTGTTTTCGCCTGATCAATTGGCTATAGATTTCGGAGCGGCTGTTTGGTGACAGATGGCCTCATAACCGAGGGATAAGGGACCAAGTGCAAAAATCCGATACTTTATGAGACTGCAATAAACATGTCTGCTTTCGTTTTTCGTCTTTCGGTAAAGTTAATGTTTGTGTTGCGAGAATAATTTCAATATCAACGAGTCCCTTCGACATAATATTATACCCAAAAGCTTTACTTGTTGTGTAATCGTGATGCTAGTCTTTGTGCGAGTCCATTATAGTCTAGCCCAGGGACACCCGCATACGTCTCCGTTGTCAATATTTAACGTATTATTAGTTAAATACAATACCGGTATATTATAATATTTCATCATTCATCTTACTACGTATTTACACATACATGTATATAATTAATCGACCAATTTTACTGATTTTTAATTAAGAAACTACTTATAATTTCTCATCAGAGTGTGTTGACATCAGAAAATATGGTAGACGCAATTAATCCTACATTATTTCACTTTCACCAGTAAAAAGGATCCAATCACATATTTCAACGAACGCGTAGCACTATATTTGCGTAAGAATGCAAATTACATTCATTTGTGGTACTTTTCAATTGTATATCCGAGGCGCCAAAATCACTTTCGACGATTCACATTGGTGGTAATTCGATCTAGCAGTTCTAGATGTTTCAAAGACTAGATAATGTAGAGTACACTGTACATTCCTTTTATTCAAATAAAATATGAAATCTGTGTGTTGGGCAATGAGTGAGTGAGTAAATAAATATGAAGTTTAACGTCGCTGCGGGAATCTTTCACCCATTTTTGACGGTGTTGGGATATAAGTACATCATTAAATAACAACACAAATCAAATTTAAGTACTTAGATAGAAATTCGTTTATCCATTATATAGGTCAACCATCTGTTATTGTATGCTTTTAACGTGTTCTGTCTAGATGTCCAACTGTATTTGTGATTGTATTGTATACAGTAGACGGATACACCTTCACAAGTAGACATGCGATTCACGCAAGAAATAGAAGAAAAATCTTGCGTACTTATTATAAAGTGAACCACGTTTCATAGCGCACTTTTCGCTGTATCATTGGCGGTGTGTGTACGTTAACTCCACGGCGTAGTGCCTGTATGTCTGTACCGGTAGACAACACACATTTAAACTCGGTACCTTTCGCCCCTAAGTCCAACGTTCTAGCACTGCGCTACATCCCGCCCAGGGTCTGTATTCTCAAAATTTCGCAAGTCCTAAAAAGTTCGTAAGTACTAAGAATTTGCCAGACTGATTTTCTTCTCATGTTAATTTGTGAAGAGATCTTTTCTCACTAAGAAGGTCGCAAGTTAAAAAATGTTTTGAGAATACGGCCCCTGGTGAATAACTAATATAGCATATGAATACTAGTATAGCAAACACATTAATTGCCGGGCATCGACATATTGCCGCTGCTGACCCACGGGAACATTGATGGTCAGTAACTCTCACAGGTCAAGGTAACAACGTTAATAATGTGGTACGAGGTGAGCGCAGGACACGTAACAAACGAAAAGTAATATTAAAGGTTTATTGCATCAACAACCTTGAGGTAAAATAGATAATTCTTATTCAATATATAGAATATGAATAATTAATACTAGAGATTCGCACGACTATTCTATAAAGAATATTAGGTCGTCATTGTAGTTTCATAGCATTTAACACAATCGACACAATACACGTATCTTGCATAGTAATCGCAAATGACAAGCTGGTTCTTGTGATATTCCTTGAAGAATTGGTCCTCTACCATCAATGTCATGAGATCAAAATCCATAAAAGTTAATTTTGTTTTTCATGAAAATAACACATAACTTGAAATCTAGTAACATAAACAGACCAATGAAACAATAAAGCGATTATCAACTGATTATCGAACATCAATACCAGGCATCATGACTTGCTTCCTAAAGGTGGAGGTATACACTATGGACACCGCAAATCCTCGTATTTGCAGACCTTTCATCCCATACCCAGAGACCCCACTCAGCCATCACAATAAAAAGGATCCTATTCCCGAGATTCACTTCAAATGATCACGAAAGCACTCTCTCGCCCGGAACCGGAAGACTCCACTCCACTATCACGGTAGGACCATCGACACTAACAGATGCCACTCTCCTACAGGCGAACGTCTGTTCCCCACCCTCCACTACAACGCGCTCATTGAAGATTTCACCGCTGTCCGCAACTGATGCCGGTTCCAGATGTTCCTCAGAAACCGCCGCCGCCGCCTCATCTTCATCGCATGTCGACGAGTCGTCAGAAGAACAATGCTTGGAAGGCTTGGGCTTCCTGCCCAATTTACGACTTTTGGATTTCATGCTAGGGCTAGGTTCAAAGGACTCGTCGGTGGAATTCGGATAGGCTGCAAGAGAGCTCGATTTTCTTTTAGCTGCATAACTGGCGGGTTTGGTTGAGACTGCATCGGTGGTTTGTTCACCGTCATCAGAACTGGAATCGTCGACTTCAGGGTCATCAGATTCTGTTGCGGTCTCGGCAACGGTACGCGATTTCACATTCGTTTTGCCTAGCTTCAGAGGCTTGCATGGAAGCTCCGGCAGTGCAGAGCGGTTGAAGGGCATGATCCCACACTTCACGAAATAGTTTATTAATACTTCCGGCAACATGGTCTTCATGTATGCTTGGCAGGAGGCTTGACATGCTATATTCTTGGAAATGACTATTTTCTTAAGGTTTTTTCCGCGTACCATCTGCTGGAACTCTTGAGTGTATATGTCTTCAAATTTATCGAGAAGAGATCCCCCATTCTTTTGCAAACCGGCGTGAGGAGGAAGAGGGAAAAGAAAGAGCTTCTTGTCCTGAGCCCATTCTATTAGACCTGGAAACAGCGGGAACTTGTGACCATCATACAGGAGGACAAGAGAGTCGTCTGGTTCACTGGACCGAGCCATCGGCAGGAAGTGCTCGAACAGGTACTTCTTCAGCGAAATGCCGTCTGCCCAGCTAGCAGACGACACAATTCCCGAGGCTCCTGGACTAACGTCAGTGATTCGAGGCAATTTACTCTCCCCGGGAAAGACGAAGAAGGGAGGCAACTGTCGTCCGGACGCATTTCCGGCGGCGATGACAATTATCGGGTTTCCTTCTGGACTATTCGCTTCAGCATCGTCTGAAGAATCGCCACCCGAATTCGCCTGCATCTGGTCACATGAAAGAGACACCTTGTCCATACAATACGTCGCATGGCGTTTGTCAATCAATCCGTGTTGCTTCAACAACGTGCCCAACTGTTCGTAATACCAACTGATTCTACTCCCTGTAGCACACGACGGCTTCTGATGAGGACGTACGGGGATGACATCACGGTTTCGTCTGAGAAAGTTGTAGTACCACATCTTCCCGACTTTACAGTTCTCGAGATCCGTGTCGTCGCTTGTCCTGCAATGCACTAGTTGGTCAGTGGCAACCTGCAGTACATCGCACTGGCTGTAACCGTAGCCGATACTGAAGAGGAATTTGAAGTACGTCGCTAGCGTCGTCTCCTGCTCGTTGTTGAGCAGCGTCTTCCTCCCAATGGTCCTGTCCATGGCAATCTTCCCCTTGATCCGGTCGTACAGTGTCATGTATGGCACCTTGAATGTCTTGGAGGCCTTGAAGATGGTCATTTTGTTCTCCTGAACGGAAGCGTAGGCATTCTGCAGTGCACTCTCTTTGTACTGCAGATAGCGCTTCGACTTGGCGCGCACAGGCTTCTGGAAGATAAACAGTATTCTCATAATATATAATTATGTGTGTTGACTTAATATAGGATGAATGGTAATGAAATGAGATCGTCGTACTTGGGACTAGGATGAAATGTGTAAACTTCTCTAATAGTGCCGTTATCATCCTTGATGCATCAGCAGCCTGTATATAAATCTACCAGCATGTGTTTGCAACATTTTGCTCAACTATAGTCATGTTTAGCGTCGGTATACGCTCTAACTCTAAATATATATTTGTTTGTCTTCCTTTCACGTGTTTACAGAGATCGACTCAAATGAAGGAATACGTAGTTATCAATTACTGAGGAAAACCAAATCTTGGTAAATCTATTTTATTAAACTCTTTATCGCTACCATGCCTATGAATGTTACTACCAATAAGTTTTGTTGTATTTTTCTTTGTGCAAACATTTATTTAAAAAAAAATCTTTTTATTAAAAATAATAATTTGTTTTTCATATTTACTCATTTCAATTAGACAGTTTACAAAAAAAGTGTCATTTAAAAACTATACATGAATACATAGAATATAAGTGATGTTGAAATATTTTTTTAAGTAGAAAAAGAAAGAGAGAGAGAGAGAGAGAGAGAGAGAGAGAGAGAGAGAGAGAGAGAGAAGGGGGGGGGGGGGGTTAGTATACATTAATACATAATAGTTAAATAGAAAAGTGCTTCACTTAACATTGAATTCTAGTTGTTTTTGTTCGTTTGTTTGAGATGCATATTTCTCTATATCATAATAATATCTAATAATACGTTTCAATTGGCCAAAATGTAAATCATTTTCTGTATGCATACATTTGTATATATATTTTTTGGTAATTGTGTATACAAGATTTTATAAGGAGCTGATATTAGCGTCTGTTCAAACAGACTTATATATACTTGTAGGGGGAACTTTAAATTTAAAACTGTTCTTAACAACGTGGCCAAGATCGTGAAATATTCGTTAATTACAATTGATGCTTGTCTAAATAATGGTTTGACTGTGCATGCCCTGGCCTACTGTATATTTCTATCGGAGAACAATGAATTTGAGCCGATAATTTACAAAAGAACATGTATCATCTTTTAAAGAAACAATTAACCTCCTTGTTGAGCAATAATTCATTCAATCCATGTATGCCCTTTATTTGTAGATTCCGCTTGTAAATACGGACATTCTTGTTTGAAAATTATTATAATAATATAATAATAATAGGCCTAATATTTATATCCTAGGCATATATAGTATACAGTTATATGGACTACTACACTTTAAATATGGTTATGTAGACATAACTAGCCTATTCCCTATATAATAATCTGTTTTAATGTGATAAGGCCAGATCTCATTCGTACTTTATTACAACCAGCCTGCCTATTTATACAGCTTACAGTGTCAGCTATGGAACTCACAGTGATGTAGATTCTAATCTTATGATAGATAATATGATGTAAGACGTCGAACCATGCATAGGCCTACGTAGTATATTAATAATATTGATTCCTACCTGCACGTGGCAGTGTGTCATGTATGACTGTAATAGGTGCTTATACAGGGGAGTCCATGCTCCTTAATATAGAAAGTGTGATGTGTCTAATATCGTGCATGGAATAATGCAACTTCCGTAAAATACCTTTTTCTTCCTCATTGTGCAGAACTTTGTAACATGGCTTCTTGATATAACAAGATCACGTGACCACCGAACCTACTTCAGTCACGAACATGCGAGTATCACGAAGTTTCAACCATGTGCAAGGGAAATATAAATAACCTATACTCTGTCTCAAACGGAACTTGACGGTTAACCCCAGTGTTATACTAGTAATGTAAAAACAAATAATATAGCGATCTAACTACTGAAAGAACAAAGAAAGATTTGATGAAACTACCCACAAATTCATTCCCATATAGCAGTTATCTCCCTTGTATATATTATATATATCCAAGCCGTTCCAAATACTTTATATTTACAGGCTTCAAATATAGATATACGGTAGTTGTATTGTCTAAATCTTTTGGTACTTCGATTATTATTATTATTTTCCACATTAATGAAATTCTTTGAACGTTGTCAGGATTTGCAAAGTCATATCTTCTTAAATTTGCTTAGAATGACAAAAAGAAAAAAGAAAAACGTGTACTCATTCATTCTATTTTATTATTCTACTGAGTTGAAGTATAAATGGTACAAATGATTATACATAGATGAGTCAATGAGCAACATGATGGTTTATAACAATGTTCGAGTTCAGTATATTTATGTACAGTAAAACAATGGTGTATTTTGTTTTATTTACAAACTCATTTCACAATGTATATGAATAAATATTGAAGCAGTATTTATTCGGCATGACCTGTAATGTTGTATCTGTTCAAGCATGTTTTTGTACAGTAATGAATTGGTATCCATGGCAACAGGGCTCAGCCCTATGCTAAAATCTGCCTTGCACAGTGGATGGATTAATTTACAAATGAACACATTTCCTTGCAAGAATCAAAGGAACACTCAAATAGATATATACATACACACGTACATGTATAGTGATGACATACAGCACAATAATGGCACTCAAATCTACTGTACTACGAGATACACTGGTTCACATATGACATCAAGCCTGGTTCACATATGACATCAAGCCTGTCACAAGCATTGCCAAGACATTTTTATGAAGTTAGCTGAAAGTCAGGACAGTTTCTCCTAACCAATATATATACATGTATATAAAAAAAAAATTGCTTACATGAATTATTTAATTCACCATATAAAGCATAATGAATATTTATCATGGTTAATGAGAATAACCTTTGCATTACTGAAAATTAGGGGTTGTCTATTCATTGTCAGATCACATAAAAAACATTAATATATTTCAAACAGATACCCGTAATTCAACGTAACTTGTGGGTTATTCTCACCTCCATGTTGTTTAAAAAAAAATCTCTGAATACTACAGATTAATAAATTAATGATAGTTGTAAGTTTATGGGATGGATGTACAGTGTTTTCTTACCGGAAGTGTCAATAATAATAGATATGGTAAGAGTGCAGTTGCTAGATGTACAATGTGGACTTCTCATACATACAAGCTACATCTCTGTTCTGGTGATGTCATGTGTCCAATGTTAGTGATATACCTTGAAAGACACACAGAAACTACATCTAGATGATGGTATTACTTCTTTTTATTTATTTTTGGAATTGGTGTTTAGAGCCGCTCTCAAGATTATTTCACTTATATCACAGCTTGTCAGTTCAGGCCAGGAGGAAACCTGCAAAATCTGTAGCGCTGAATGTTGCAGTAAACCTGCAAAAACTGGCTGGTACTTCGACTGCACTGCCACGGTACAGAAGGCATGCCATCATGATCGTGTCAGAAAGGCAACTTTTGCGACCATTGATGCCAGGCTCCAGGGACCAGATCGTAACCTGGGACCTTTGTCTATGAAGTGGAAATGTTTATCTATTGCGCTACCATCCACACCAGTATTACTTCACACATACCCATAATGACAAAGGATTTTCAATTTATGATATTGCATTCTGGTAATACATGTACTCTTCAGCCTGGCTTTCATGGGTTAAATCCATTCAGATGATGTATTAAGACAAAATTGATGTAAAATAAATATCTACATTTGCATCAAATATGTACTAGTATTTGTAGAAATCCAGAACTTTGACTATTCCAAACATGATTAAAAAAACCAAACATTCATGTCACAGATAACTAAAATTGTGCACATATTTAAATCAATGAATGATTTACATCCATGCATTGTGCAGAATATTAAAATGATCTTAAGAAACAAACATAAAACATATAAAAACAACCATTAGAGAATATTAAAACGGTAAAAATTGATTGAAATTGGAACAACAATGTTGATGGATAAATATTGTGGGGATAAAATATCATTTAACACTTTAAATTTAATGCACAAAAACAAATACCCATGTTAGTAAGTTTTCTGATGGTATGGTACTTACAAGGTGATAAGACAATCAACATCAATATTTATATACTCAGTTACTCATCATAAATAATTAATAAATATATAGATGGTCTACACTGTTTAATACACAAGTAGAATTAAAATATAGGTTGAAAAACAATTTTTAATCGACAATATTACATTGAAGCATAGAAATATTATGCAATTTTATTCCTGCATTGAGCATTCCATACTTTCAGTTCAATCGATTTTGCGTAGATACAAGCTTGTGAAGCCACTTTAAATATTCAGGTAAAATGAATTATGAAATGGCTACTGCACTTGGGAGCTATTTCACAAAGCATATTAAAACTAATACCACATATGATATCTGATAAGGTCTACACATTTGGTATTAATTTTAAGGAGTATGATCATACACAGACGTTTGTGACAACAAACTGTCTTACATGAAAATATTTGAGATCGGAAATAACTATCAACATTATTTACTTACTATTATTAATATTTGTTTATTTATTGCTAAACATTGCTGTCAGAAGATTGTTTCATGATTAATATTCATGCAATGGTAATAATACTGTGATATTTGAAGCATTTGTTTTGCAACAGATTCATATTATTTTCTGTTTTGCAGTTATTAATGTCAGTTACAGTATAAATTGCCATGATGCTAGTGGTAGTAACTTCTATCCCGTGAATTGTGATGTGAAATTGTGGTATCCATTTCAAATATGTAAGTACATTCTGAAAACAGAACAGGAATTTAAAAACTGACCAATACACTGAAGAGACTACTATTTCTTTGAAACACAGAACATTTGAAGTAAACTATTAATGGACACTTCATATGCATATTTGCATGGATCTAAAACTCTTTATTTAAGAAGAATGCCAAAGCACCAACAAAAAAGTATGAAATTATTCACACATTACCGTATTTACCATACTGTTCCAGTGTAGCCACTTTCATAGATAAGAATAAATGCATCACATTCTGAACCCAAACTAGTCATGCTGCTTGAAATATTCATCGTTCATTACATAGTGTACGATGTCAGACACGTCTTCAAGATCATCGTCTTCGTTTTTCTCTTCGTCGTCATCTTTCTCGCATCGGCGCCCCTCGGGGAACTGCTGCCTGTGACGCCCTTCCGGGTGAGGCGGTCGTTCCCCGGTGAACTGTGGCCGGTGACGCCCTTCGGGGTGAGGCGGTCGTTCCCCGGTGAACTGTGGCCGGTGACGCCCTTCGGGGTGAGGCGGTCGTTCCTCGGTGAACTGTGGCCTGTGACGCCCTTCGGGGTGAGGCGGTCTCTCCTCGGGGAATTGTGGCCGGTGACGCCCTTCGGGGGGAGGCGGTCTCTCCTCAGGGAACTGTGGCCGGTGACGCCCTTCGGGGGGAGGCGGTCTCTCTTCCCTGGGACGCCCTTCGGGATGAGGCGGCCTCTCCTCGGGGTACTGGCGGTCGTTCCTCAGCAGGTTGTCCATCATGAAGCCTCTGCTCCCAGACGACGTGGCAGAAGACATGCCACCTGGAGGCAGGCCTCGAGGTCCCAGGGGTCCTGGCACGCCTCTGGGTGTTGGGCCACGTGGATGAGGACCTTGGTGTGGAGGTCCTTGATGGGGAGGTCCTTGAAGGGGAGGTCCTTGAAGGGGAGGAGGCCCTTGATTGGGAGGCCCTTGATTAGGAGGACCTTGATTTGGAGGCCCCTGATTTGGAGGTCCTTGATTTGGAGGCCCTTGATTTGGAGGCCCTTGATTTGGAGGTCCCTGATTTGGAGGGCCTGGACGAGGACTCTGATTCGGGCCTGGTGGACCTTGAGATGGGACTTGAGATGAAACCGGATTTGGGGATTGGCCTTGTTGAGATGGGCCTGGTGGACCCTGTTGAGGACCCTGCGGAGGTGAACTTGGAGGTCCTTGTGAGTGGGTACTATGGGCTTGAGCTGGACTTTGTGAACCTGGTTGCGAATGTCCACTTTGTTGGGGTGGATCTTGCAGAGGACTTTGTTGGCCTGGATGTTGTGGACCTTGTGGAGATGGTCCTCGGGGTGATGGTCCTTGTGGAGATGGTCCTGGGTGGGGACCTTGGGCTTGTGAAGGGCCTTGAGTTGTTGCACCGGGATGTGATGGAGCGTGAGATGGCGAACCTTGTTGTCCGGGATGTGGACCTTGAGGAGGTGGTCCCCGAGACCCGGGGTGGTGTGGTCCTTGACCTTGACCTGGAGGATGCGAACCCTGCTGAGGCGGGCCAGGATACGGACCTTGGGGAGGATAACCCTGAGCATGCATGCCTGGATGTGGCCCTTGGGCACCGGACATCATATGTTGACGGAGTGGTGTTGGGGGATACGCGCCCTGTGGGCCGCCGTACGGTGGGTAGTTGCCGTACGGACTCATACCTCTAGGAAGGGGCCCTCGTTGGGGACCATGTGACATGGGGTGACCGGTCTGCGGGTGCATCGGGAGCGGGTGCATGTGACCCTGTTGATGCGACATAGGCCCACCCTGTGGATGAGGCTGTGGCTGTCCCCCGTGAGCTCCTGGTGGGTAGCCCTGGTGTGGGGGTCTGAACGGCATTCCCGGTATCGGCGGTCCCATGTGGTGTGGGGGTGGTGGACCCTGCGGATACGGCTGCCCCTGAGGAACGTGAGACGGCCGCATCTTGTGTTGTTGAGACATCCCGTGAGGATGGGGCGGCGTGCTGTGAGGGTGGTGAGGTGATGACGTGGGTGGGTGGTGCGGCGATGCGTTGGGTGGATGGTGCGGCGAACTGGATGGATGATGCGGGGATTCAACGTGGGGTGGAGTACCTTGGGGATGAGGAGGCGTGCTCTGGGAGTGATGAGGTGACCCGTGAGGTGGAGAGCTCATTTGAGAGCGAGGGGGAAGACCGTACTGGGGATGCATGTATGGTTTCTGAGGAGCACCGAAAGGAAATGGATACTCCCTGGGCCCATGACTGGGAAATGGTTCACTACCATGACGAGGTCTCGGCCCTTCAGCCTCACCCCTCTGTTTATTGTCATACACTGAACTGTCGTGTCCGTTAACTTCGGTCACAGTCTGAGAGTCTTTGGAAGCTTCTGATAAAGAATCGGCCCTGTCCCTGTCCGACTTTCTGTCACTAAGATCACCACTGTCTTTAGTCCTTTCACCATCATCGGTTTTATCATCAGATTCCAACTCGGGCTTCGAGTAGGAAGAGAAATCACAACTGTCTTCTCTGCCCGCTTTCAGAATTGTTTCCATGTCTTTACCACCGCGCACTTTTCGTTTCGTATTGACAACAACGGTCTTCTCTTCCTCGTCACTTTCCTCAGACTCGGACGCCAGGAGAGATTTGAAGTCGACACTGGCTGCCTTCCTCTGCGGACGCTTATGCACCTTCCTCTGCTCTTCCTCACTGCTTGACTCTGCCTTGCTCTTCTCACTGTCTTCTTCCTCTTCATCCTCCTCTTCATCATCACCACTCTTACTCTTGTTACCGTCCGAACTGCCATCTTCGGATCCCGAACTGTCCTTGATCTTTGGCTTCACCTTCTTAACTTTCATCTTCTCGACTTTTGGCGATGACTTCTTCTTTTTCTTCACAACCTCTTCATCGTCGTCACTACCGTCTGACCGGATGACACGACGAGATATTTTCTTGGGCTTTCCGTCCGAGTCGTCCGAGCACAGGTCGCTGTCGGCTACGTCTTCACTTTCAGATGCCGCCGACTCCACTGCTTCAGATTCGTCAGAGTTGAACTCGATGTAGTTGATCTTACGTCTAGACGAGTTGCGAGTGGATCTGCGATTGCTCTCGCTGTCCTCGCTTTCATTGTCATCCACAACTGGAAAATTAATTCATACAATGGATGAATTCATTTGGGCCGAATCATAGATTAATGTTATTATTTTGTATCTATTTAGAATTATTGAAAACCTTCTTTTTTTTCTTCAAATTCTAAATATTAAAACGATTCACTGTTTCATGATTATCCATGACAACATTTCCACCACCTGATCCTTTCCATTTAACCGCTGACCTCCCCTGTTGCTGTTGTGTTTACATTTGGCTGTTGTGTTCACATTTAATAATCAACGAGGTTAATAATTCACCATTCTAATTAATACTAAATCTAAGATTAAATTTACATGACTTTTTACAATATGAATCTGAGATGAATGTGCGTACCAAAGTCGTCGTCAAAGCGTGACCATTTCTTCCTGTTTCCGCGAGAACTCCGGCGTGTGGAGCGACCGGACGAGCGCTTGGCGCCAGGATTCCAGTCGTCCTCCGACTCACTTCCAGGATCCTCGTAGCTGGCCTCGGATGCTGTGTCGCCACTGGAATCATATAGATAGCTGGTGTTATCATGAGACAAGACAGTAGCAGGTGGTCACATATATAGCATGCATGCCTGCACGATTGCACGCACACACACACATACACAAATTGTAATTTTTATTTATTTTTTTGTAATGGGGTTTATAGTCGATTTCTAGAATCTTTCACTAACATCACGACTTGTCAGTTTAGGGCAG
>JAUTBQ010075537.1:0-40266 GCA_032361185.1 Lepetodrilus ovalis
TAGGATATAAAACTAATTTAATGTCCGGCTTTTAATAAAACTGATATTTGATATCTTTGTTCTTTGCTAAGATGGTTGTATTTTTTATTTTCCATACGACTAAAATGTTATTTTGTCGCACTTTCTAATTGAATCTTAGTAATCGGTTTCTTTTAATAAAAAAAAATACTGTTAAAAATTTAGACCAAATGCAAAGTGTTGCGTATTATCAAAAACACCAAACTCCTGATATGCATAATCTAAATAAAAACCAAGACCAGGAGCAATTAAATATTTAAAACCAACACCAAGTGTAAGTCCTTCTACCGAGTTATCAAGAAATAGAGATTTATAACCACCTCGTAAAGCTACCATATCATATAGCACATATTCAAGACCTACATTTAGAGATTCATCATTATCATTTGGATGAAGAGCATCAACTGCAATTGTTAATAGATGATCTTCTAAATCCACTACATCCGCAGCCAATCCAATTCTAAATAATAGCGGTAGCGGAAATCCATCTGTTTTAAGGGAAGCTAAAATTTCATCATTATTTCCTTTTATTTGACCATCAATATCGTGTTGAACTAAAAGATCTTTCCCACTAAGCGTCATCTCATTTCCAAAATTGGAAATAGAAGAACCGATTCTAAGTCCCATAATATCAGAGTAATAGAGTATTCCCAAATCAAAAGCTAATGAAGAAGCAGATGAATTCCATATTCTTTGTTGAACATATTTGGCCGAACCACCAACTGAAAATTTATCAGTTAAATTATATGCATAAGAAATTGCCATTGCTAAATCAATAGCATCAAACATCTGACCAGTTCCACCCGGTTCAGCTAAAGTGGTAACCTCCATTTCTCCATAATCAAGATAGGATACACTTAAACCAACTGTTCCCATTCCTCCTAAATTAATTGAAGCACCTGACCAATTATAAGTAATATCAGCAAACTGATTTGAGTAGGAAAATAAAGCTTCATTACCTTCTATTCTAGCAACTCCAGCAGGATTCCAAAAGAGTGCACTAACATCATTAGCAGTAGCAGAAAATGCACCACCCATTGCAATTGATCTGGCACCAATGGCAATATTAAGAAATGGAGCTGCTGTTGAGCCAGTCTTAGATTGGGCAAACAAGAATCCAAAACTAATTAAGTATATAAGAAATATTCTTTTCATCTTTACATCTCCACTATTTGATGAGTGCAAATTTATCAATTTTAGTACCTATATTTGGAGCTTCAATAACATATACATAAATTCCATAAGCTACATCTATATTTTCTTCCGTTCGCAAATTCCAAAAAACATTACCTGTAAATAAATCATTTTGATATAAGGTTTTTATCAATTCTCCACGAACCGTATATATCGAAATTTTTGAGCCTGGCGGAACATAAGTAAACCTAATTTCTCTTTCTCCTCTTCCACTTGTTTGCGTACTTAATAAACTTTGTTCAGCAGAATGAGTAACTACATAAGGATTTGGAACTACTTTAATAAGTTTTAAACCATCTTTTGCAAGTCCGTTATCAATTGAGGCAGCAGAAACTGTAAATAAAAAGTTATCATTTTCAGTAAAAGGCTTAAATGTTGAAAATAAAAATTTACCTTCAGTAGGTAATGGAATATTAGGAGATGTGTACCTGAATACAACCCACCAAGTTCTCCAATACTCACCTCCAACAAATTCTCTAAACCACATATTGTAAGTTATACCTGTGACTGATGAAATTACATTATGAACAATATCAACCTCTTTTCCGGTAGTTAAATTTGTAACCTTAAATTTAATATCTATTGGCGGAACTATATTTGTTGAAATTGGAGGAAATAAAGTATCTGCAACTGATTGCCCAACAACATTAGGGAAAAACTCAATTTGGTAGTTACTAGGAAATCCAATACCATCACGTCTGTTTGATTTAAAAACCCCAATGTCATAAGATGGTTGAAGAGTATCAACTACTCCATCATATCCGGTTTTCGAAGAATCAAGTATAATTCCATCATTTAATAGTTGAACACGGAATCCGTGTCTTACCGGAGTTGAGCCTTTAAAGTTTTTATGTCTATTTATAAGTGTATCGTAATTTGCTGTGTAAGAACCCGGAACTGTTATTCTAACCGGAACACCATTCACAAAAACCGTATCAATGTTATCAGAAAAACTAATTGACTCATTAGGATTAACAATTAGTATTTCATTATTTGTTGGAATCAATACAGTATCTGGAGTTTGTAAATCTATTAAAGACCAGTTTGAAGTAATATTAACTAAAGATGTATCTTCAAAAATCACTTTATATTTAAACCCATCTCTAATTTCAGAATCATCAATAACTTCAACAAATCCTTTTCCAGTTCCAACAAAGTTTTCTGATTTAGTCATTTCAGAAGCATTTGCAGAAACATAACCAGCAGGTCTTCTACCAGGAGTAATATAACCGGTATTAACATCAGTTTTTATATTCCCGGTATTTTCTCTAAAAATAAATTTGGAATTTTCTTCAGGAAATACTTCCAATTCCTCATCTCCCCTATCAAATGCTGAAACAGCATAATAGTAAGTTTGACCAGGCACCACAGTTGAATCTATAAAAATATTAGTAATTCCTTCATCCGAATCAAGACCATTATTGTTTTCACCTAAATAATATGTTACACCGCCAAAGGATTCTAATAAATTAGCACTGGGATAAAAGAATCCTGAAAGTGAATCTTTAAGATCAAACTGTGCTATTGGTTTATCGAATGATAGCACACCAAGAGCATTAGTTATTGTTCTGGCATCTCTAAAGTTTGCATCCGTTGATCTATAAATTTTATAACCCTGAAAATCTTTTTCTTTGCTAACAAAATCCCTAGTGTTTTCCGATTGTTCGCCTTCCCAATACAGTACAACATTTCCATCTTCTTGAGTAATTGTCAACTCTGGCTTTTTGGGAGCTTGGGGAAAAACATATCCGGAATTATAAATTTTCTGAACTATATCTTTATTATTATTTATATCTTTTTCATCTTCCCCAAATAGAAGTGAAACAGAAAACCTTTCAGTAGTTTTTGGGAATAATGGAAAATATCCTGACGCATAGAGGAAATCACCATCTTGTGGTTGAGGTGGAATAATATCAAATCTACCAGGAGTCATTCTACTCCATACTAAAGAGTCTATACTTAAATTTGGCGAAGCACTATTTTCGAAGAAGTTAAATGCTGTTAAACCGATTTGATCAGATTCATCAGGATCAGTTTTCCCAAAATTTGGTTCTCCTTGAGTTGGCATTCCGTCTCCTTCTCCAAAGTCAATTCCAGGATAGTTGTCATCTTCTGGCCCTAAACCATCTTCCCCAAGATCATCAAATTCAGGATTCCAATCACCATCTTCATCAATATCATTATCTCTTCTTTCATCAATCAGTAGGTCATTAACTCCTTCGCCTGTAATATAATTTATATAACTAACTGCCGGATCGCCCCTATTAATTCTAGTTAAATAATGTACTGTTTCATTTTCGTCAATCAAACCATCAAGATCATTATCCAATCCATCATTTGCGGTTATATCAGGGATAGCAATTCCATTTACAGTTCGTGCAATAAAACCTTCTCTAAAAGATGTTACTCCCGGATTAATAATAAATTTTTTGCCAAGTGAAAACACAGTATCAATAGAAGATTTCACAGTATATATTTCTCTATCATAACTGTTATTTCCATTTTCTGTAATTAAAACAATTTTATCTCCAGCTTTATAAACTATGGCATCAAAATCACTTTCAACAAACCTTGGTGACGAACCTTTAGAATCATTATCATTATCAATACCATCAAAAGGATTACCGGGAGACTCTAAAAATGCATAACCTACCCAACCAACTTCTTGTCCCTTGTTTCCGCTATTATCTGCATCATATGAATAAGTAATGGATTCTTCAACTAAAAAAGTTGCTAAATCATCCTGGCTATCACCATCACCACCAGCTAATGTACCAACTATAGTTCCAAAATTTGCTTTTCTGTAAGTATGAGTTCCATCATTTGTAATATCGTACAACCAAAATATTGCATCCTCAGCTAAAAAACTTGACCATTGAAATCCTCTCTGTCTCATACGCAATCCCATACCATTTCTGTTTGGGTCTTCTGCATTTGGTTGAAAGTGTGAATTAAATTCATCATCCCAATGATCATCAGCTTCAAAGAAAGATTCTTGATCTGCATTTGCAATTCCTCTACCAAAAAATCCGAACCATTGAGTATTACCTTGCTCATCTTTCCAAGTCTTAGCTACCGGATCATTCCATCCTTCAGTTGGCCAAGACTGAGGTAAATGACTCATTCCTACAGATTTATAATTTGGATTTCTAAATCCAGGTGTAGGATTCCATCCCCAAAAATAATTATTAACAGGATGTTTTTCATCAAATTGACCATTTCTTGGACCTCTAGAAATTATAACAGAATTCAATGTATCATTAAGATCATTAATAAATTCTACTCCAATAAGTGGAATACAATCCCCAATATAATTTTCTCCTGAACCAAGTGGCCATTCCCCTCGTATATCAATCCCAACACTAAATCCGGCAATTTGTCCATCATTATAAAATGAAATACCAGTACGGTTTCCCGTATGAAGACCAATTGTACGGAGCGTAGGATCACTATACTGTCCTAACAATGCAACTTGGAGTATAACAAAAAGAGAAATAAATATTTTCCAAAATTTCATACTAGTTACTCCTAATTCAATTAAAAATTAAATGCTACGCCAAGTTCAACTCTTCTTGGTGCAGAAAAGAAACTTGCATTGGTATAAAATTCATCTAACGTACTATTAAAAAGTACAGGATTAATTTTTTCTGCCGCCAGTTTACCAAAGCTAAAATACGGATCACCTGAATCACTATTTATATTCACCGGATTTTTTGAATCCAACAAGTTAAATACTTTTGCAAAAACTGTTAACTTGAAATCACTTATCATTAAATCCTTATATATTCTCATATCAATTTTAAATTGAGATGGCTTGTTATCACTATTTCTTGGAAAACCATTTTGAGTAATTCTAGTATTTTTATTAACACCCGGTGTGTAAGGTTGACCTGAATAAAAGTTACCAATAATTGAAAAACCATAATCATTTATTTTTGAATATGCTGCTGAAATATTTAAAGTATGTGTTTGATCCCAATCGAGAGGAGCAATAAATGTTTCTGGAATTGCACCACCTGTAATTGCATTTCTTGCGTCAGCCGGATTAGAAGCATTTCCTTTAGTATCAGAAAAAGTGTAGTCAATATTAGTAGCAAACCCACCACCAAATCTTTTTGTAAATTTGATAATAAAACCTCTTGCAAAACCAAAATCAGAATTTTGATATTTACTATAAGTACTACTATTAACAACTAAAATTTCTGCGTTTTGTGTACCACTTAGGTCTCTAAAATCTTCAAAGAATACAGTTACATCAACAGCCATATCATCACTCAACTGCTGTTGAAGACCAATTTCACCTTTAACAGTTTTTTGAGGTTTAAGATCTGCATTCCCCATCAAACCAACATTGCCAGAACCATCAGCAATTTCAAACTCAGGGTTTTCATATAAGTATTGGTATCTTGGTAACTGAAAAAAATGACCATACGAAAAATGTATTACACCAGCATCTGAAATTGGAAAAGCCAAACCAAGTCTTGGACTAAACTGCGTTTTAACTGAAGCATCTTTAAACCAATATGCTTCTCTATCAGCAACTGTTTTTACAGTCTCTCCTAAGTTAGGTTCAAAAACCCCATTTCCATTAAGATCATTAAATCTATTATCTGGTTTTAGTGGATTTACAATATTTGGATCTGACGGATCAGTTAACACCTGCCCATCAGGATCAAAAACATCAAATCTTACACCAGCGTTAAAAATTATACTAAGTGCTTCAAATTTAGCTTGAACATATGCAGAACCCTCAGTGGGGTTATGTTTGTATTCGTCATTGTCTAAGGAAGTTAATGGTGGAATTTCTACATTATAAGGGAATACTCTTTGCCCACTTTCATCAGTCATTGGTATAAGATTAATATCGTGAAAGTATAATTCATTTTTCTTAAACTCACCACCAAATTGTAAATTTATCTCTTTGTTCATTTGACTAGACCAATCAAGCTTAGCACTATAAGTACCAGAACTTCTATTAAATCTATGGTTATTAGTTCCACCAATTGCAAAATTATGTGCTGGTCTCTGTCTAATATCGTTATCTACATATAGAGTTGGGCGAGCAGGATTCCCTGTATAAATATCCTTGTAGAGATACTCTTCAAATTTCTTTTTATAGTAACTTAAATTAAGTGTATAAAAACTTTTATTTGAAATAGCATGATTTATAGAAAATATATTTGTGAAAGATTCCTCAAATTTTTGAAGATTGTTATCTGGTGTTAATAAATTATAACTACCATAATCAAAATCTTGATAACTTCGTTTATCATATAAATAATTATAACTAAGTTTTAGTCCTGGTAATAATCTATAAGTTAGTTTTCCTTGACCAAAATAATTTTCGCTCCAATTCATCGGTACAAATTCATGCTCCACCGATTCTTGTTTATTTGCAAACTCACTTAAAGGTTGTTCCGATTCATCTCTAGTAAAGGCATATTCATTTCCACCGGAACCATCTAATTCAAACGCAATATCTGTTGGAAAATAAACTCGCCTACCAGAAATGTATCCATCATTATAAAGATATCTCATGTTTGCAAAGAAGAACAACTTTTCACTAACTATTGGTCCACTTAAACTTCCTTCAAAATTTCTTACAGCAAAAGGATTTAACTTATCAACATTCCAAAAAACATTAGAATTATCTGATAAATAATCTCCTCCATAAGTTTGAAAACTTCCGTGAAATTCACTACCCCCATCCTTTGTTACCAAATTGATAACTCCAGAAAGTGCTTGACCATATTCAGCATTAAAAGCACCACTTATTACTTGAAGCTCTTGTACAGCACTTGAATTAACATCAACAACTGTACTACCATCATAAGAATCAGTAACAGGTACACCATCAATTTGATATGTTACTTGTCCTGCTCTACCGCCTCTAAGGTGAAGACCACCATCACCAGAAACTACAATTCCAGATTGAAGAGATAGAACATCAGAAATATCTGTAACAGGAAGTTCAGAAATCAATTCATCGCCAATAATAGCAGTTGATGAAGTTAAATCTTTTTGGATTAAAGGTTTGGTTGCTACTACTACAACTTCTTCACCAAGTTCAATACTTGCAGAAGAAAGTTTAAAATTAATGTTTGTGGTCAGATCGATTGATACTTTTACTTTCTTCATTACTACTGAATTAAATCCGATTGCAGAAGCTTTAACTTCATACTCTCCAGGAGCAATATTTAATATTGCGAAATAACCCTCAATATCTGTTGCAGCACCCTGAGTTGTTCCCATTATAATTACGTTAACAAAAGGTAAAGCCTCGCCATTGCTGGCATCTGTAATTTTACCAGAGATTTTACCAGTTGTACCAGCAAAAATATTTGATGATATTAACAATAAAATGAGAATAAGTCTAGAGTTATATAGCATAGTTCCTCCATTCTAAAGAATTATTAGGTGAAGTATTAAAATTTATAAAATCTGTTATTTAAAATGTAAACTATAAATTTTGAGGAGTGAGTTTCTTTTTCCTTACATACCATTCCATAAATGGAGGCGAAGAAGGAACTCCAGCAATTGTTCCACCAAATCCTAAATGTCTTAAAACAAATAAATTTATATTACCTTGTTTAATATTATTAAACATTTCTTCATTGATTTCAATATTATTATTCTCACTTAATTTAATGGTGCTATCAATAAAGAGATTAAATCTATCATTTAATTTTTCATTTTCTAATTCTTCAACTGAATAATTTTGATTTATTGTTGAATTTCCTAAGTTTGTATTTTTTAAAAAATCACTTTTAACCGCCTGATATAAAAAGTTCTCATACCAAATTCTAACCCAGCGCCGAACATTTTGAGATTGATCCAGACCCTTTTTAAAACCTTCTCTTGCTAATAATTCGTGCTTAATATAATCCCTAACTTTTTTATTCAATCTAACTTTTATAACTTCATAATTTGGGTCAATAACATTAAAAGATAAAAAACTTATTTCCCTTAAAAAAGTTTCTACAGTAATTGGATTATTATTAAAAATCAGAAATCGTTTATTAAATATTTCTTTCCCCATTTCTTTTTCAATAATCCTTAAATCTTGGCTATCTAAAACAAAAACATTTTCATCTTTATCATTTTTACTAAATAATCCTTTTTCTTTCTTATCTTCAAAAAGATTCTCTAAGCTTCTAGAAATAATCTTAAATAGTTTACCATCTGCATTTACTTTTTTATTGCTGAAAAAACTATTATGAAATAATTGATAGTTTATATTTTCTTGTCTTCTTTTTAATATTTTTTCAATCTTCTTTAATGATGCTCTTTGATCTTTAACAGTATCATACTCTTTCTGAACTATATTTTTTATATAAACAATATTCCAAACATTATTTATTTCAATAATGTTAGAAAATTGGTTTAATTCTAATCTATATACCTCATTTTCAATTCTCTTTTCAAGATCACCATAAGTTATAACTAAGGGTTTACTACTAATTAAATTTGAATCAATACGTAATAATACTTTTTCAAAATTACTATCTTGCTCTATAATTGTTTTCAGCTTCTCAATATTTTCTTTTTCCGGAGAAAAAAAGATTACTACTTCTATATTTTTACTATCCCTTTCTTTGGCAAGTTCTAAATCTTCATCTTTATAATTTTTTTTTTCTTTTATTTCTCTTCTATATAACTCATCTCTAACAAACATTTTCTCAATAACATTTAGTGCAGTAAATACATACGGATTACTTTGATAGCCTAATTCGATAGCATGATTTGCCCATAATTTTTCGGCAATTAAAGTATATAGTAACTCGTTTTTAATTCCCTGAAAACTACTTTTATCTTGAATTCCCTTTCTAGGAACAAAATTTAATCTATTTTCAAATTCTGATTTTGTTATAAAATTATCTCCAATTTTAACTAACACTTCTTCATTTAGAAGTTGAGCATAACTTACATTTGAATAAATCAGAATAGACAATACTACTATAAACAAAGATTTGATATTTTGGAAAAGATTAAGCAAGTACCCTCAAAATTAGTTACTACTAAAATATAATTTTATTAGTACAATCATTTTATTAAGCTAACAATAATAATACAAGACCAGTTTATTAAACTGGTCTTGTAAATTCATCCATATAAAAAACTATTCTCTATTTCAACAGTATCATTTTTTTAGAGCTATTAAATTCGCCTGCAGAAATTGAGTATATATATATTCCACTTGTTAATTGAGATGCATCAAAATTCACATCATATACGCCAGCACTCATTGTTTCATTCAACAACGTTGCAACTTCTTGTCCTAACAAGTTGTATATTTTCAATGTAACATCTTCTTGACCCATCAATTGGAACTTTATATGTGTACTAGGATTGAAAGGGTTTGGAAAATTTTGACTTAAGCTGTAACTCGTTGGTAATTGGTTCAAAACTTCAACTCCAACTACTTTATCAATTAGATCGTGATCACCCATTGTTCCAAATACATTCTCTACTTTAGCTGATGCCATATCTGCTGTCATAGTAATAAAATGATCTGCTCCTACTCCATTCTCATTATCATTACCGCCTTGATTATTGTCATCATCTCCATAGTTTATTCCATACTTGTACTGTACTTTAAAACTTGTAAAAGCCGGGAATGTTATATTGGTGGAAAAGATACCATCTGATGCTACTGCATCTCCATTCGTTCCATCATCATACATTACTATCATTCTATCTATTTGGTCACTTGGCCATCCGCCATCAGGCCATGATAATGGTTGTACTGCTCCTGTTATGTGAACTGTATTTATTGCGGTAAATGATGCATTATTTATTGAGGAAAGTGCTCCTGATGTATTTACTGTAAACAATATTGTTGCATCTTGGTTTATTACATCATCCAATGTTGCATCATTAAATGGTCTTGCTACTACTGCAAAACCTGCATCGTAATCGGCTTGAGTAATTTGATAATATCTGTTATCTCCACCTTCCCAATTTCCAGGTGTGTAAAAGAATTTATAAGCTGGTAAACTATCACCAACAGTAGCTTTTTGTGTTACTGTTACTTCATAAACATTTGGGTTAGTTGCATTTTTAACCAAGTCTGGAGCTTCACTTCCCCATCCAAAAAATGCTCCTCTTACTTCTACTGTATCTGCAGCTGGATCAAAGGTGTTTTTTGCTAACTCTAATTCCATATCTACTTGATATGTTACTGAAATGTCTATTGAATCTTGAACAAATTTAACAACATCAATTAGATCGTGATCACCCATTGTTCCAAATACATTCTCAGCCTTAGCTGTTAGCATATCTGAAGTCATCGTAATAAAATGATCTGCTCCTACTCCATTTTCATTATCATTGCCACCTTGATTATTGTCATCATCTCCATAGTTTATTCCATACTTGTACTGTACTTTAAAACTTGTAAAAGCCGGGAATGTTACATTGGTGGAAAAGATACCATCTGATGCTACTGCATCTCCATTTGTTCCATCATCATACATTACTATCATTCTATCTATTTGATCACTTGGCCATCCGCCATCAGGCCACGATAATGGTTGTACTGCTCCTGTTATGTGAACTGTATTTATTGCAGTAAATGATGTGTTGTTTATTGAGGAAAGTGCTCCAGATGTATTTACTGTAAATAATATTGTTGCATCTTGGTTTATTACATCATCTAAGGTCGCATCATTAAATGGTCTGGCTACTACTGCAAAACCTGCATCGAAATCGGCTTGAGTAATTTGATAATATCTATTATCTCCACCTTCCCAATTTCCAGGTGTATAAAAGAATTTATAAGCTGGTAAACTATCACCTACTGCGGCTCTTTGTATTACTGTATGCTCATAAATATTTGGGTTAGTTGCATTTTTAACTAAATCAGGAGCTTCACTTCCCCATCCAAAAAATGCTCCCCTTACTTCAACTGTATCTGAGGCAGGATTAAATGTGTTTTTTGCTAACTCTAATTCCATATCTACCTGATACGTTACCGATATATCTGTTGAATCTTGAGCAATGATGCTATTAAATGTAGCAAACAAAGCTATGACAAAAAAACATGTTGTTTTTTTTAACATGCTACCTCCTTGTTTTGTGATAATAAAAACGATTTTATTTGATAACCTAATAAGGTATTGAATTTTCACTAAAATCCATAATTTAAAATAGGCAATTTCTCTCAGTAATATAACTACCCAATCCTATTGTTTTTTATGATTTTAGCCTTGTTTTTAGGAAAACCCCGCATAAATGGGTGGGTTTTCTTAATCACTTTATTGAGACTGACAAAGTTTGCTATAAATATTTTTAAAACAGTTCTTAATCTCACTACTACTAATTCTCAATGAGTTTTCCATTGCAATTAGATTATTACCTTCAGTAACTTTTTTTAGAATAGTTAACTCCTTATCATCTAGAATTTTGATCTTTTTATTTTTATTAATAAAATCGAAAGTCTTTCTTGCGATGAAAGAATTCATTTGTACTTTACCTTCTGCAGCATCTTCAATAATACTAATCATTTTTTGAGCAGGAGTATTCTTAACTAAATAATTACTTGCTCCAGCAGAAAGAGCTTCAAATATTCTTTCATTTTCTTCGTGGAGTGTTAAAACTATTATGGTGATTTTTTTCGATAGTTTTTTTAATTTCTTTATTCCCTCAATTCCAGAAATACCTGGTAAATCCAAATCAATTAATAAAACATCTAATTCTAGTTTATTTACTAATTTTTGAAACTCTTCAAAATTTTCAAAAGTTTTAATACACCGCAAATTTTCCGAAGTATCAATTAGAGATTTTAATCCCTCACGAATTGTTTTTACATCTTCAACAATTATTACATTTTTCATATCGCCATTTTAAACTTTTGAACAAAGTAAATAAAATATCTCTCTAAAATAAATTCAGAAATCATTTAAATATTTAAGTAATAAATTTATTGAGAAATTATCTTTTTTGGTACTACACAAATGGAGAGTTTTTGATTAAATAAGTAGGAAGTTGCATAAATAAACTACATAAATGAAGAGGTTATACTAAACCTTCTTTCAAAGCCTTTACAACCGCTTCTGATTGTGAATGAACGTGTAGTTTTTTATAAATATTTCTAAAGTGAAAACGAACAGTATCGAGACTAATATTTAGTAAATCGGCAATTGCTTTATAGCTACTCCCATCAACTAGACCAGAGAGAACTTCTTTTTCTCTTTTTGTTAATTGAATTGATTCTTCTTTCTTTTGAATCGGTTGAGTTTTTTGAAAAAATTCAACAACCTTTCTTGCAATATTAGAAGTCATAGGTGCGCCACCTTCGTGGGCTTCTTTTATTGCTTCAAGTAATTTTGCAGGCGGAGTTTTCTTTACTAAGTATCCCGAAGCTCCGGCACACAGAGCTTCAAAAATCAATTCATTTTCATCATAAATGGTTAAAATTAAAATAGTATAATCCTGAGATATTTCTTTAAGCCTTTTCATTCCTTCAATACCAGATATTCCAGGAAGATCAATATCCATAAGTATAACATCAACTTTTAATTTAGTTACTTCTTTTAATAAGTCTTCACAAATTGAATAAGCTGCAACACATTTGTATCCTTCAGTTCCATCAATAAGTAGTTTTAATCCTTCTCTTATTGTTTTATTATCTTCAACTATTATTACTTTTACCATAATTTATTTAATATTTAATTATTTGTTTTGGGGAAACCAAGAACTTAAACTTGTCTCAACAAAATATCCAAAAAAAAATTTGGATTTGGAGTAGTATAACACACTCAAACTACTTTTCCAATATACTGAACCAATGTACCTTTACCAAGAGTACTTCCTATATTTAAACTACCATTTATTTTTTTAGCACGTTTTTTCATATTCCCCAAACCATTCCCTCTTTTAATTTCATCAATACTAAAACCTTTCCCATTATCTTCAAGAATCATCTCTAATTTTTTACCAGAGACATTTGCATTAAGAAATATTTCGGTACAATTACTATGTGCAATAGAATTGTTGATTGCTTCTTTAAATATTAAAAAAAGATGTTGTCTATGCTCCATTGATAATGAAATTTTCTCAAGAGATTTTAGATTTTCAGAACGAAAAGAGATTGATGTATCAGCAAGTAGTTCTGAATATGTATCTTGAAGTCTAAGAATTAAATCGTACAACGAATCTCTTTGGGGATTTACTAACCAAACTATATCACTCATTTTATCAATTAAATTTCTTGATTTGTAACTAATTTTATTTAGACTTTTGTTTATGTCATCATCAGTAGTTTTTAGTTTTGTTGAAATCACTTCACTTAATATTGAAATTTCGGTTAAGCTGGAACCTATATTGTCATGTAAATCGGCAGCTAGTTTTGTTCTAAGTCTTTCAACTGCAAGCATATTTTGTACTTGTGTGTAAATAAAATAACTCACCAACGCAGCTAACGATAGTAGTACGAGTATTATGAACCACCAGGTTTTCCAAAAAGGTGTATCAATAATTATTGTTATTGAAGTTCCAACTTTGTTCCAAACACCGTCATTGTTCGACCCAATAACTTTGAATTTATATTCCCCTTCTTTTACATTTGAGTATTGTGCATAATTTTTGTTAAAACTGTAGCTCCAATTTTTATCTATATTTTCTAGTATATATTTATATTCATTTTTTTCAGGTGTAGTAAAATCCAATGCAGTAAATTCAAAATTAAAAGTATAAGAATCATAAGGTAATTGTACAGTTTGGTTATTTTTAGAAATATCTATTTTTATTAAATCCTTTTCTTTTTGTGGATTAGAAGGAACAATTGAAAAGTCAGTTATATAAATTGGTGGTACATGTTTATTATCAGTAAGCATATTAGGATAAAACGAATTTAATCCATTAACACCACCAAAAAAAAGTTCACCATCTTTTGCTTTATGGAAAGCTCCCCAAAAAAACTGATTACTTTGTAAGTCATCTTTAGTATCAAAATTTCTGAACTCTTCTGTTGTAGGATTAAATTTTGAGATTCCGTTATTTGTACTCAACCACAGATTCCCAGCTTCATCTCCAAGAATACCATAAATAACATTGTTAGGCAAACCATCTTTTTCGGTATAATTCTTAAATTTAATGTTATTCAGGTTATCTGATTTATTTGATATTGTTAACTTATTTAACCCTCCTCCAATTGTTCCTACCCAAACTATATATGAATCAAGGCTTGTAATTGATTTATCTTCATATATAGAGAGAATTCTATTATCACTAATACTATTGGGGTTTGAAGGTTCATGAAAATATTTTTCAAATGATATTTTTGACAATGAGTTTTTATTTATCTTATTTTTCACAGTGGTTCTGTTCAGTCCACGCCAAGTTCCTATCCAAATATTACCAAACTTATCTTCAATTATGCATTTGGATTGTATTCTATTATCACTCAAACTTTGTTCATTATTTTTTTTATTTTTTAGATGATAAAACCTATCTAACTTTAGATCATACAGATCTAATCCTTCTTCTGTTCCTATCCAAATATTCTTTTTTGAGTCTTCAAAAATGGCTTGTACAATATTGCTACTAATACTAAAAAGATTATCAGGGTTATGCTTATAATAATTTATTTTTTCAACAATTGAATTGTTGTTAGTCTTACTAAAAGTAATTTTATTTAATCCACCTCCCCAAGTACCAACCCATAGGTTCTTAAAACTATCTTCATATATTGAAGAAATAGTATTCTCACTCAGATTATATTTTAGATTTGAATTACTAAATAAATGTTGGAATATATTATTTTTTTTATCAAACCTATTTAGACCTTTCCCCAAAGTTCCAATCCAAATATTTTCATTTGAATCCTCGTATATTGAACGAATAACATTGTGACTCAAACTATTTTCATCAGAAGGATTATGAGCATAGTGTTTAAATTTTTTATTTAGATTTACTTTATTTATCCCACCACCAACTGTTCCAATCCATATTAGACCTGATTCATCTTGAATTACTGTTCGTACAAAATTATTACTTATACTGCTCAAATCAGAAATACTATGTTTATAGTTGTTAAAAATATTTGTTTTAATATCAAATATACTTAGTCCCCCTTCAGTACTAATCCATAAGTGATTCGAGTTATCAAGCATTAAGTTTGTAACATTATTATTTACAAGAGATGAATGTTTTTTATCAGTTTTATAATGATGAAATTTTTCATGATTGATATCAACTTTATTAAGTCCGTTATTATAAGTACCAATCCAAATAATATTACCATCCGCCAGAAGCGACCAAACGGAATTACTACTTATACTATTTTTGTTAGATATTGAGTGCTGATATAAATAAGTTTTTTTACGAGTTTCGTCTAACTTGTAAAGTCCACTTCCATCAGTTCCGATCCATAGATTATTTTGATTATCTTCGCAAATTGCTCTTATACTATTTGTATTGGTTTTATTTTTTTTTGTTAAAAGTTTAATATGTTCAAATGTATTTTCATCCTTGTTATACTTATCAAGCCCACCGCTATTGGTTCCAATCCATAACACGTTTTGTTTATCTTCAAAAATCACTCTTACATTATTATTACTAATACTTTTATTGTTACTAGAAGAATGAAGAAAATACTTAAAGGAATTTGTTTCATAACTATATTTATTAAGTCCCCCACTATTTGTACCAATCCATAAATTATTACTTGAATCTTCAAAAATTGTCCAAATAAAATTATCGCTTATAGAATTTTCATTGGAAGGGTTAGGCTTAAATATTTCAAATTTATAACCATCGTATCTATTCAATCCGTCTTCAGTTCCAAACCATAAAAAACCTTTACTGTCTTGAAGAATAGAATTGACTGCTATTTGTGATAATCCTTTTTCAATAGATAGATGTTCAAACTTAAGATTATTATAAGTTGCTAACACTTTTGTATTTTGTGCAGTAGTAGTTTGGAACAGAGATAAAGCGAGAAAGATATTTGCTAAATATAAGTAATAATATTTGACGTTTTGATAACTCAAAATTTTAAGTGTCCCATAAAATATTTAATCTAGTTTAAATTCCTCTTTCCAGTTAGAATCATTTAATATTTCACCTTGTTTTTTTTTATCAAGCAAATAATTTCCAAGAACTAAAAAATCCATTTCAGTTCTCATAAAACAACGGAAGGCATCATCTGGTGTACAAACAATTGGTTCTCCTCTAACATTAAAACTTGTATTAACAATTATTCCATAACCAGTTTGTTTTTTGAACTCACTAATTAAATTCCAATAATACGGATTTGTTAGTTTGTTAACACTTTGTAATCTTGCAGAATAATCTATATGAGTAACTGCAGGAATATCTGAACGCAAACAATATAATTTATCGTAGAGTTTCATTTCATTATAGCTTTTTGGTAATTCATTTAATCTTTTCTCTAAAACCGGAACAACTAATAGCATATATGGGGAAGGTTTATCAAGTTCAAAATACTCTTGAATATCTTCTTCTAAAACAGATGGAGCAAATGGTCTAAATCCTTCACGATATTTAATTTTGAGATTCATTTTTTTTTGCATTTCTGGATTTCTAGCATCGCCCAAAATACTTCTGTTCCCTAATGCTCTCGGACCAAATTCCATTCTACCTTGGAACCATCCAACAACATTTCCTTCAGAAATTTTTGACGCAACAATTTTGTTTAGTTCGTCTATTTTATATTTCTTATAGGTGGCACTATATTTTGCAAAAACACCAAGGTAGTTTTGTTCTTTAAATTCCGGCCCTAAGTATGCACCTTTCATTGTATCAAAATTTTCACTAACTATTCTCGGTTTTCCTTTCCATAGATGATATCCTAAATAAGCTGCTCCCAAAGCTCCACCAGCATCACCGGCAGCAGGCTGAATCCAAATATCATCAAACAAATTCGACTTAATAAGTTTTCCATTTACAACACTATTTAATGCAACTCCTCCAGCCATAACTAAATATTTACTTTTTGTTATTTCCTTTGCAGTCTTTGCAAGCTTCAAAACTATCTCTTCTGTAACTTGCTGAATAGCTAATGCTAAGTTCATATAATCTTGAGAAATTTCCGTTTCAGAATTTCTTTGTGGTACTCCAAATAAATTTGTCCACCGCTTATTATTTGTCATTCTCAATCCGGTAGCAAAACTAAAGTATTTCATATTTAGCAATATTGAACCATCTTCTCTTACATCAACTAGCTCTTTTAATATTTTATTCTTAAAGTCTCTTGTTTGATTAGAATTTAGATCTCCGTAAGGAGCTAATCCCATTAACTTATATTCACCACTATTAACTTTAAAACCACAATAATAAGTAAAGGCAGAATAAAGTAATCCAACGGAATGAGGAAAATGTAATTCTTTTAGCATTTCTATTTTGTTGTCTTTTCCATATCCAATTGTGGTTGTTGCCCATTCCCCAACACCATCTATTGTTAGAATTGCAGCTTCCGTAAATGGAGAAGGATAGAATGCACTTGCTGCATGAGACAAATGATGCTCAGGAAATAATATTGGAATCTTTTTATCGCCAAGTTTGGAAAGTTCATCCTTAAGCATCTTCTTCATAAAAAGTTTTTCTTTAATCCAAACCGGAATTGCTGAGAGAAAACTGACTAAGCCCTTTGGAGCAAAGGCGTGATATGTTTCTAATAGTCTTTCAAACTTTATGTAGGGCTTATCGTAAAATGAAATGGCGGTTAAATCATTGTATTTAATTCCTGCTTCATCCAGTACATATTCAACAGCATTAATTGGGAATGAAGAATCATGTTTCTTTCTAGTAAAGCGTTCTTCCTGTGCTGCTGCAATTATATTTCCATCAATAATTATTGAAGCTGCACTATCATGATAGTATGCTGAAATTCCTAAAACTATTGTGGACATAAATTATTTTTACAGAAATTAAAAAATAGCATAAATAAACGGAGCAATTGCTGAACCACTTGTTAGAACAATTAAAACTCCAAATAAAAGTAGTACTAATATAATTGGTAATAACCAAAACTTCTTACGTACTTTTAAGAATGCAAATAAATCTTTAATAAAATCCATACTAAAATAGCCTAATAAAATTCTAAAATGGTTTTTCTAAATCTTCTGATGAAAATGTATAGTTCCTAGTTTTAAAAACACTTGCATTGTCTTTCTTAAAATTATTTAACTGTAAAGAATCTTTCCCAAGTATTTTTCTAAACATCCCCATAGGAACTACCATTAAGAAAAAGACAAAGGTAAGTATTATTTTTGAGAAAAGTGTTCCTAATATTTTTGATAAACTTAACCAAACTACTGCAAAAGGATAAAGTAGTTTTGGATAAATCATTGTGGTAAGTAAAACAGGAAACATAAGTTTTAAATAAAAAACATTACTAGAAAAGTAGGTTGCAATTAATAAAATCAACATCATTGCCAGACCAGTATCTGTAGATTGTTTTTTTGATATTTTTGTGATAAAGTAGTTTAACATTTTATTGCAATAAAACCATTTTCTTAGTTTCTAAATAATTACCTGATTTAAGTTGATAATAATAAATTCCACTTGAAAGATTACTTGCGTCAAACTTAATACTATATGTTCCGGAAGTTTGAACTTTATTTACAAGTGTTTTAACTTCTCGTCCTAGCACATCATAAATTTTAAGTTGAACAATACCTTCTTCGATTCCGCTTGGAGTTAAATTATAAGGTGGAATAGAGTAACTAATTGTTGTACTTGGGTTAAACGGATTTGGATAATTTTGTTCCAACTTAAATTCAGTTACAATACTAAAATTATCTTTATTAATATCCGTTATAATATCAGTTTGAATTCCATCAAAATAAACTTGTCCTTTCTTTTCGCCATTCGGATTTTGTTTTATAACAAAGCTATGAAATTTCAAATTTCTATAACTACTTATATTTAATTCCTTAAATTCCCATCCTGTCCAATTTAATGTATCAATAAATATTGGGATATTTCCATTCCCATCTCTAAACCAATATTCTAAAATGTTAGAACTAAAATCTCCATAAACCCAAGCACCAAAACCATGTCCCGTTTCAGTTAATGCAGGCTCAGCCTCATTATAAACTCTACAAACTCCGTTTGAATCATCTGAAAAAGCATATTTTAATCTTCCGGAATGTGTTCCACTCTTATTTTTTTTAGTTGAAATACTTAATGATGTATTATCTCCATCAAGTCCAGTAGTAGAGCCACTTTGCTCAGGTTGCCACCAGGTTCCAATCTCTTCAAAATCATTAATTATTGTTCCGGATACTTCTACACTATGTTCAGTTTTAAAAGTTATAATAATATCTTCCGAAGTATTAGAACCTTCTTTGTCTTTAATTCCACTCAGAAAAAATGCTTTATAAATTGTATTAGTTGCAAGAGGGGTTTTTGAGCCAAAAATTATCCATCCATTTTGATAATCAATTTCATCTATTGCTAAAGTAACATCATTTCCGTTAGCATCTTGAAATAAAACATTACCTCCAAGAGAGGCTTGTTCTATTGGAGCATCGAACTTGGCTTTTATTTTTACTGTTGTACTTATATTTTCTGATCCATCTGTTGGATAAATTTTCACCAACTTTAAACTAGATCTTGTTGAAAAAGAATAGTTAAAATTTTCAGCCATAGCAACATCAGTATAACTTTTTGCATCTGTTGAAATAGAAATTTGATAATTAGTTCCACCAGTTAAAAAGTTAGTTGGAGTAAAAGTCATCTTCTTATCGTTTTGCTCCCATTTAAAACTCCCCAAAGTTGTTGGAACAATACTAAATGCATTCTGAACAATATTTTTGTCCATCTTCACATTAAAATTAAAAACAAATTTGGAATCCAATCTCACATCCGAATAATTATTAGGTAGGAAACTCTCTACAATTGGAACAGAGAAATTTGGTTTTGGAAGTAAAAATTTGTCTTTAAATATTGTTTTTCCGGCTGTTACAACAACGGACTTGACAGTATCCGTTTCGTAATTTTCAGCTTCAAGAATTACATCATAAGTACCGGGAGTAATTTCATCGAGCAGAAAAAAACCATTATTATAAAAATCTCCATTGTAAGTTTTTCCACCGGGAACTAGCGTTGCCTTCAATATATTGAGTGGTACCTTACTATCAGCTGAGTTAATATAATTATAACTTACGGTTTCAAATTGATCTCTTAAAATACCAGCAATTTCTCCGAAAGGTAAACCACTTAAATTGAAATACCGTATGAATGACTTTGTTATTGCCCAGGCTTCATGTTTAAGGTATCCTTTACTTCTCAACCTCCAAGACTCGGGAATATAATCATGAAATGAACCTTCCGAAAGCGTACCAGGCATAGACAAGCCTCTTAGTACTCCTAAATTAAACCCTAAGAAAGATTTGTCTCCTTTAATATGTTTAGTTGATGTTCTGTGAGCGTTAAATATTTCATCAGACATAATATCACTCATAGTTTTTGCTTTTGGGAAAACTGGGGAACCATTAACTTCTTTGTACAATATAAGTGTATAATTAACATTACCCTTAAATGCATTACTATGAATTGCATGGAAGAAATCTGCATCAAAATTATTTGCATCTTCGGAAATAACAGAAAGTCCTAAATCGTCTTGGGTTCTATTTTTGGTTCTACTAATTTTTGTTGTTGCATGTAGAGAATCTAAAATTTCTTTTAGATAAAGTCCCTTGAAAAGATTTCCCTCTGACTCCCAAAAACCAGTTGCTAAAATATGTCTATCGTTATAATCATGACCACCATGACCTGGGTTTATATAAATTCTTATCCCCGTAAAATCTTGAGCAGATAAAACTGTTGAAATAATAAAAAGTGAAACTAAAATTTTCTTAAACATTATATTTCCTATTTTTCAATATCCAATTTTGTTATATAAATTTCGCCATCCTCTGTATGATAGACTATACTGTTCCCTTTGTTTGACCATTCAGCATACATTTCTATTTTATTTTTTGTATTAGTTACTGGATAACTTTTGTCTTCTGCAAATGAATAAATAAAAATATCTGATGTCACATAAGAATGACCATTATCTTCATCAAGCATATACAATAAATATTTTCCGTTGGGCGAAATTTTTGGGTAGTGAGCTTTTGGAATATTTGCTAGAATCTTTCCAGTTAGACTACAAACAAATGCACCTTTATTACCAAAACTAAAAATAATTTTTTTTCCATCTTTAGAAAATGACTCCCAAACATAAACTCCTTTTCCCAAAGGACTAAAAGTTTTAGGGACTTTGTTTTGCACTAAATATAGTTGATTATTCTCAACAAATAATTCATTAGGTTCCATATTATCTTTTAATAATTTAGCATTCTGTAAAGTAAATGTTTTTAAGAATGAATTTAGTTTATATGTTACTTTATTAGAACTTGTTTGACTTGGTAAACTAAGTACTCGTTTGTTTTGTTCAATTACATTTGTTGAATTTAGTTTTAAATCATATTTTTTTAGCGATTTAAACTTTCTGCCTTCTTTAACAATAAAGGATTTGTAAAAAACATTATCACTTATATCAGAGATAAGAGGTTTATATCCAGCTCCATTTTCATTTGTTATTTGAGATATGTTCTTGCTTTCAATGTTTGTTCGAAATAATCCTACATAGTTTGATGTTGAAAAAATAATCTCTGAATCATTTCTGCTAAAGTGAGGAAAGTAAAATTCTCCATCACTACTATTTATTATTTGGTTAGTTTCTAAAACTGTTATTGCTTGAGAAATAATTTCACTTTTAAAGGATATAACCAAAAGTACAATTACCATTATTTTATTCATTATTAGATTGTTCCTTTTTTGATATTTAACTTTATAATTTTCAATTTTCCTTTATCTGTATTAAACACAATTTTGTTTTCTTTTGGCGACCAAGATGGATTAAATACAGTTTCATTTTTCATATTTGTAACACTATTTTTTTTATCAGAGTTTAGAAAACCAATGTACAATTCCGATTTCGTAATTTTCACACCATCATCTTCCTCCTCAACAAATGCAATTAAACTACTATTATTAAGTTTTGTTAAAGCTCTTGCTTTTTCAAAACTATTTATAACATTTCCATTCAAGTCCAATAATATCAATCCATTGCTTGCTGTTAAACAAATTAAGTTCTTATTGTCATTTGTATATTTTACCGAAACTATTTTCATTTTATTTAATGATACTACTTCCGGCTCATTACCAATTCCGAATCTCATCAACTTATTATCTACAGCAAAATAAACTGGGGGAGTTCCTTTTCCACCCAAACTGGTTTTAGATTTTAGTGGAATTTCTTTTAATTTTCCACCTTCTAAAAAGAGTAAGGACATATTTAGAATAAGTGGCGTTGAGAGTCTTTTCTCAGAAGTAAAAAGAACATTCATTTTTTTTGTAACTATATCTTGTTCAATTATGGAATATTTTCCACTATGTTTTTTTGCCTTTGAAGTTTTATTTCTAAAATAAATTTTTGTTCCATCACTTGAAATAGAAAAGTTATAACCACTTCCCGGAAGAAAATTAATTTGTTGAATGGTTTCTTGAGTAATATCATAAACCCAAACCCCAATGTAGTTTTCTGTTGTAAAAATAATTTTTGTTCCATCTGAAGTAAATTTTGGAGCAGTAAACTTTTGTGCAAGATCTTCAGTAATTACTTCAATAGAAGTTGCTTCCACTACCATTGCAACATCACTTAAGCTATTATTATTTTCTTTGTTTTCCTCCCACTCCTCTTGGTGAATTGAAGGATGCTCCTCCATTTTCTCTAAATTTTCTTTTCCGTTTTTTATATTTTGATTTTCTGTTTTATTACTGGAGCAAGAAATAAATAATATTGATAGTACAAATAAAAGAAGGTTTGTTTTCATTTTTTTCTCATAATTATTAAAAATTTATTCTATCTCAATAGAATCATTTTTTTCGTTTGAATAAAATTACCAACTCTTAATTGATAAAAATATGTTCCGCTTGGTAAATTTTGACTATCGAATCTAACTTGATAAGTTCCAGTCGTTTTTTCTTCATTTACAAGTATGGCAATTTCTTTGCCTAGTACATCATAAACTCTTAACAATACATTGGTAGTGGAAGCAAAGTTTGCGTCCACTACAGGAATACTATATTTAATTGTTGTATTAGGATTAAATGGATTTGGATAGTTTTGTTCCAATTTAATTATATTTGGTATTTTTTCTTCTTTGTTTACAGATACCGGATTAACAAATTTTCGTTCTATTAAATCCCAAAGTTCATTTCTTGTGCCATCATATCCTAACGCCCACATTCCAATTCCTTTTAAGTTTTTATTAATTGCCAAATCATATTTTAGACTTAAACTAGAATCATTATCAAACCAAACTTGATGATTTGTAAATCCTTCTAAATAACTATACCATGAATTTTTATACTTGGACGACCATTTTAATCCATTTATTTCAGACTCTCCTTTTGCATCCCTAAATCTCATTGCATTTTTATAAGCAATTGTTGCTGAACCTTCGCTTGAGTTATTGGTTGTCCAATGCGGTCCATAATACGGAACACCCAAGATTAGTTTTTGGGGAGTTTTACTTACAACACTACTATATTGTACACTAATTGTATTAGAAATATTATATACATTTCCAGATAATGGCGCTGAAGGACCAGTAGTTTTACTCCAACTTCCAAAAAAATCATAGCCCATAACAAATAAATAATCACAACTTGTTGCTAAACCCTCTAAATTCCACCCTCCCCAATTAACTGCTGGAGAAGCAAACGAAACTTCAAAACTGTTGGAAATATTATGAACTGTATCAGAAAGTTCTTGCATAAAATTATTTATTAAAGAACCTCTGTCTGATTGATTTAGTCTTTCAAAATCAATATTTACACCATCTAAATTGTATTGTTTAATTTTGGATTTCACATTGTTCATAAAAATCCATCTTGCATTGCTGTTGGTTATAATATTATGAATTTCTGTTTTGTTAAAGTTAACAATAACCATAATCAACTTAACACCATTGGAGTGAGCTTCATTCATAAAGCTCGTCCAAGGCCAACCGGAAGGATTACTTAATGAACCATTTTTATTAGCTTTAAAATCAAATATTCCTATATGAGTTAGTAAATTATAATTAAAATTTTTATGTGCATTTTTTGAATATTCCCAATAAGGATAATATCCAAAAATAGTTTTAGAAAGTTGTGCTTTTTTATGCAAAGAGATTGGATTTATAGTAATAGAAGTATCTATTTCAAATGTATATTCTTTTTTTGAATGAAATTCTTGCTCAGTTTGATGAATACTTTTATTTTGTTGAGAAAACATTCTTGAATAAAAAGAGACTACAATTAAAAATATTATAACAATGTTTCCAAACATTAATTTTTCACCTAAAATGACTTTATAGCATTTATATTTTATGTACAAATATCAATAAATAATATTATAGAATAGCATTTATTAATCAATTAAAATAATTGTTTTTTGTATTTTTACTAAATGAAAATTTCAGTCTATCTAAAAGGTTAAAAATGATATCTAAAAAAATGGAAAATGCTCTTGCCGAGCAGTTGAATAAAGAAATGTTTTCTTCATATCTTTATCTTTCTATGGCTGCTTATTTTGAGAGAAACAATTTGGCTGGTATGTCCAGCTGGATGAGACTTCAATCTGTTGAGGAACATGAACATGCAATGAAATTTTATGATTTTATCATAAAAGTAGGCGGACATGTTAAACTAAAGGCAATTGCTGAACCACAATCCGATTGGAAAACAGCCCAAATTGTTTTTGAAGATGCACTTGCACATGAACAATACATCACAAAAAATATTAATCAACTTACAGATTTAGCAATTAGTTTGGGTGATCATGCAACTAAAACTTTTCTTCATTGGTTTGTTGATGAACAAGTGGAAGAAGAAGATACTGTACATCAAATAGTAGATAGTTTCAAGTTAATTGGAGATAGTAAAAGTGCATTATTCTTATTTGATAGAGAACTTGGAGCTAGAACTCAAACTAAAGAAGCAAATTAGTAATTTTTTATTTCTTTTCTAGAAAGTTTTAATTAACTTTGTGTTTAGTATATTTTAGAGTTTGGAGAAAAAAAATGTCAAGAAGATGTCAATTAACTGGTGTGGGGCCAATTAGCGGTAGTAGTATTTCTCACGCACATAATAAAACTAAAAGAAGATTTTTACCTAACTTACATAAAAAACGTATTTGGGTTTCTGAATTAAACAGATTTGTAAAAGTTAAATTAAGTTCAAAAGCACTTAAAACTCTTGCAAAAAATGGCACTTCGGAATTAGCAAAGTTAGTTCTTGAAAAGAAAATTAAAGTTTCTTAGTAGTTTAACTTCTACTGTTAACAATTAAGTCTGGTTTTACCAGACTTTTTTTATTTTAAATAATTAAAAAACGAATCGCTTACAGTTTGTTTATTTATAATGCAGATTATAAGTAATACACACTACAGTTTAATCTCAAATACTTGTGTGGTGTTTAAAAAGGAAAAGAACTGTTACACTAAGTTTCAACTTTAGCATAACAGTTCAATTCACAGTGGGTTATTTTTATATAACTAATTTATTTATGATTTATTTTTATCTACTCTAGTTCTTTTTCTTACAATTTTTCTTGTTGGTTTATTCTCTGATTTATTTTTACTAAATCGCTTGCTAGTACTACTGTTATTACGCTTTGCAACTTTTCTTTCTGTTTTAACTTTGTAAGAATTATTTGAACTTTCGTTTTCTACTCTTTTGTTAATTCTTCTATCTCCTTTTTTTACTGTTTTATTTAAGTCTGCATTACTCTTTCTATTTGTTTTGTTTCTTGTAACAGAATTATTATTTCTGTTTGTAGATTTTATCCTATCATAGCTTTTCTTCTTAACATTTTTACTTCGCTTAACAATAGGTCTGTTAGTTTTATTTCTACTATCAATTTTTCTTAATTCACTTCTTTTAGAAACTTCTTTACGATTATTTTTATTTATTTTTCTAGATCTTCGAATCGTTATTTTATCAGTTTTTAGATATCTTAATTTTCTACCTTTAGTTATTTTCTTTCTATCAAGCTTTCTAATTTTTGAAATATCTTTTGTATTAGGTCTGTAACTAACTACTTCCCTTCTTTTATTTGTACTATTTCTTTTTGCTAAGTTTCTGTTTGATTTTGTTGAAACAATATTTCTAGTTCTAATTTTTCTTCCAGATTTACGTTCAACATATTTTCTATCAATTCCGCCATTTACAATACTATTGTTTCTATCGTAATAATTGGTTCTGTGTTTTGTTCTTTTGTAAATATTTCTCGATGTATAATTATCTACATAATAATTGTTCACATTTATTGAGCAAAAATTATTGTATGTTACAAAGTTCCAATGGTTGTATCCAGAGTTCCATCTAACTGAGAAATAGATTCCCCGATTTCTATTAAAAGATGCATAAGGTGGTAACGGAGCCCAACCGATATAATTGTTACTATTTCTCCATTCAACCCAAGCAGGAGCCCAAACATTATCAGGCATCCACACCCAACCATAAAAATCATCGTTAAACCATCTTCCATAATGGTAAGTTGCCCAACCGAAGGGTTCATAAGAAACCCAATGCCATCCGTTACGTGTCCATTCCCATCTACCTTCTGAATAAGGTTTCCAATTAAAACCAACAAAGTCTGGTTTCCACACATATTCATCAAATTCTATTTCAATCCATTCTCCGTAAGGTTCAAGTGCATCAAAGAAGTAATCAACATTCATATTGTTATAATGGTTATTACGTCCAAATCTTGAACTTGCTTCTGATGTTGTTAAAAAATAACTTAAAAATATTGTAGCTATTATTATAATCTTTTTCATTTTTTCACCTCTTTTAGTTTGATTCTGATAAACAAGACGCAAATTAGATGCCACTTAGAATACCTTTGCTTTAGCTCATTTTCGAAAGGGATTTTAATATTGTGTATGTTTTTGTGTACAGTTATTGTAGCTTTTTAGCATACTTTTAGAATTGTTTAATTACTAAATTTGTACAATAGTTCAATTAATCATTCAATAGTTGAGACATTTAGCAATTAAACAAAATATTCAATCAACCTTTGCTAGTCTTTTTTTTGTAACTTTAACCAGAAAAAAGAATAATATTTTTGAGGAATTTATGAAAACTAAAGTACTTTATCTATTAATATCTTTATTAGTAATTCAAATATCTTATACTAAAGAAGATGTAACAACTTTTGAAAGTAACGAGGAAAGTAAAATGTTAGAAGAAAAAATATTGCAATTTGCAAAAACAGAAATTAAATATGATGAGACTTTATTAGATGACAAACAAAAAGTTGTTGTGCAAAAATTATTTGAAACTGCTAAAGTTATGGATGAAATTTTTCTTGAACAAGTCTATTCAAAAAACCATGAGATTAAAAATAAACTAGAAAATTCTAAAAAATTATTAGATAGACAACAATTAGGCTATTTCAATATTATGGCTGGACCTTTTGATAGATTAGAGTATGATAAACCATTTATTGGAGAAAAATCAAAACCACTCGGAGCAAATTTTTATCCCGAAGATATGACCAAAGAAGAATTTACAACATGGTTAAAAAATCATCCCGAAGATAATACTGCTTTTACTAGTGAGTTTACTATTATTAGAAGGGATGGTAACAAACTAGTTGCAATTCCTTATTCTCAATTCTATAAAAACAAACTAACTATTGCTGCCAAATTACTAAATGAAGCGGCAAAATTTGCAGAAAATCCATCGCTAAAAAAATATTTACAATTACGAGCAAAAGCTTTTTTAACAAATGATTATTATAAAAGCGATATGGCTTGGATGGATTTAACTGACCACACAATTGAAGTTGTTATTGCCCTTATGAAGTTTATGAAGATGCATTGTTCAATTATAAAGCATCTTTTGAATGCTTTATAACAATTGTTGATCCAGCAGAAACAAAAAAGCTAAAAAAGTTTGCAAGCTACCTTAATAAAATGGAAAAGAATTTACCAATTCCGGATGAACACAAAAATTTTGAACGAGGTAGTGAATCTCCAATAATGGTTGTGCAAGAAGTGTTTGGCGGAGGAGATACAAAAGCTGGAGTTCAAACTTTAGCCTTTAATTTACCAAACGATGAACGAGTTAGAAAAGCCAAAGGTTCAAAAAAAGTTATGCTCAAAAATTTGCACAAAGCTAAGTTTGAACAATTATTAAAACCAATTGCAAAAATAGTTTTGGACAAAGAACAATTAGAGTACGTAACTTTTAATGGATTTTTCACTCATACTCTTATGCACGAAATGTCCCATGGAATTGGTCCTGGGTTTATTATTATTAATGGACAAGAAACCGAAGTAAAAAAAGAATTAAAAGAAACCTACTCCAAAATTGAAGAATGGAAAGCAGATATTCTTGGAATGTTTAACAATATGTTTATGATAAAACATAATGAATTTCCAAAAGAATTTGAGAATGAAATGTGGGTTACTTTTCTTGCTGGTACGTTTCGTTCTATAAGGTTTGGAATTAACGAAGCTCACGGAGGTGGAAATGCTATTATTTATAATTTTCTTTTAGAAAAAGGAGCTTATGAATTTGATAGTTCAACTAAAAAAGTAAAAGTTAATTTTGAGAAAATATATGCGGTCCTAACAGATTTAGCTAATAAAGTTTTAATGATACAAGCAACAGGAAATTACAAAGGTGCATTAGATATTATTGCTAAGTATGGTATTGAAAGTGAGAGTATGAAAATTCTAGTGAGTGAACTATCTTCACTACCAGTTGATATTAAACCGGAATTTCAAATAGAAAACAAATAATTTTCTAGAGAATAAATAGGGAACCAACAAGTAAAACTAAATAAACTGAGACCAATAGAATTTTTTTTCTATTTACTCTATTACGATCACTAACAATGGGAAGTGTTGGATAAGTAACATTGTAATCAGAAGGTTGCCATCTATCATTATTATCAAGTGTTTTTGACATTTTTATTATTGTTTAATTTGGGGAATTAGTTTAAACTTCAATTAAATTATTCAACCAAATGTAACAATAATTCTTTCTAATTTGCGTGATCTATATCACACAAGAACAACTTTATTAGAAAATAAATTACTTTTTTGAGTCATCACAATCATATAAAAAATCTTGAATACCTTTTACAATTTTTTCGGCAATTTCATCTTTAAACTTTGTATCCATTAGTTTCATTTCATCATTAGGATTTGATATAAAAGCTGTTTCAACCAAGGCATTTAGAATTTCTGTAGGTGAATTTAATGGAAAATTAAACCCCCCCACATTTCCAAATGGTTTCAAACCTAGCTCTAACATTCGCTTATAAATTGAAACTGATAGAGGTCTAAAAGCTAGATGTTTATAAAAAGTTGCTGTGCCATTAACTTTTTTAGGATTAGAAGCATAACCAATAGAATTAGCATGAACACTAATAAGTATGTCTGCTTTAGAAGATTTAATACTTTTTAGCCTATCAGTATTTTTTATGTAAATATCTTTCTTTCTTGTTGTACTAACTTTAGCACCTTTCTTTTTCAATAACTTTTCTAATCTATTGATTATATCAAGCGTAACTTCTTTTTCAAGCAATCCGGTTGCACCCAATGCTCCTCTATTTCTTCCTCCATGTCCGGCATCTAATACGAAGGATAATTTAGAAATTCTTAAATCACTCGGTTGTTTCTTAACTCTTATTTCTAGGGAAGTATTTTTGTAACCAACTTCATATCCCCAAACTTGTTTAGCAGTAGGCTCAATTATTATTCTAAATAAATCTTTTTCAACTTGTTCATAATGTAAATTCTTAATTCCTTTAGCTGTCAGATGTTGAGTAATCCAATTACTGTTTGAAGTTGCCCCATATATATCAACAATTATTCTAGTTGGGTTTACCTCTTGCCTAGTAGAGAATGGTAATTTTTCATTTAACCTAACAATTATTTTATCATATTTTCTCCCTCCATAAACAGCCCAAGAATCCGTTAAAGATTTTGGTGGAAGAGTACCATTCGGTAATAACTTCACTTGCTCTATTGGTATCCAAGCTTCATGATTCCCAGTAAGTTTAACTCTATATTGGTTACCAACCATTCCATCAATTGAAATTTTAATGTCCTTTTCTAAAAAAGCTAGTTTCGCTCCACCTAACCTATTTGTACCTAATCCGTGATTTAAATATGGTCTATCTCCAACTAATATTCCCACTATAGGTAAACTACTTGGATTCATTGTTACTTTAGCAGAGGTGGTTTTGGATAGCTTTTTTCCTTTTTTTTCAAAGTTAAAATCAATTGCTATTTCGCTATAAGTATCTTCAGGTTTCACTTTATAAATTCCGGTATATATTCCACCAATACCATTTGTTTCCGAAGTAGGAAGCTCCGTCATTTTTATATCATTCATAAATGTTACATTACATCCAGGAGTTCCTTTAACTTTTACATTTAATATGTCTCCACTATCCAACCATGTATTTTTATCAGGTAACATTAACTCATCATCAATAACAAGCTTATTGTTATTAGAAGTTTTGAGTTTTTTATCTTTACGGAAAATGGTAAAACTTTTTTTAATAGTTTTTCCATTTTTATACTTTGATTTAAGAGTAAACTTATTTTTACCAAAGTTTAATTTCATTAAGTTAATAAATGCTCCTGACTTATACACTTTGATTTTTTTTCCATTTATTGTAACTTCGCTACCTGCTAGAGTGTTTGCTGCCAATCTATACTTGGAGAGAGGAGTTTCAATATTCATTTCTTCAGGAACTATAATGGAAATATAATTTTTCTTTTGACCTTGAACTTCAATTTGAAATGCACAAACAGATATTAAGAGAAATAGAATGACAAAATTTTTCAAGTGTGTACCTTTATTAACTTTTTAATATTCAACTGACATTAAAATATACTAAATTGGACTTTATTTTTTATAAAACAAACTAATCTACAAATATGAACAAATCTATAAAACATTTTTTTAATGATAAAACTAATACTAAGTCATATTCCTATTCTAAGTTTGTAGAAATAATTGAGATAAAGACATTAGATGAAAATTACAACTTACTTTCGGATGAAGATAAGAATCGTTTAGATATTATTAAAATAAATTTTCAAAGAATGAAGAGAATTGAAAAAACATTTACAAAAGCAGTTTCTTCAGGAAAAGTTAATACTCAATTGGTTGAAATTATTTCTAAAATTGATATACCACAAACTTGGTTAGTAATTACAGAAGATTGGTGTGGCGACTCAGCTCAAAATATTCCTTATTTTTTTGAATATGCAAAACTTAGCAAAAATATAAATGTTAGAATAATTCTTCGTGATGAAAATTTGGATTTGTTAGAAAGCTACTTTACTTCAGGGAATCCTAAAAGTATTCCTAAAATTATTGGTTTTAATAATGATGGGAACGAAATTTTTATTTGGGGGGCAAGACCAAAAATAGCCCAAGACCTTGTTATAAACTGGAAGGCTGAAGGCTTAGACAAAGATGAATTTAATAAAAAACTACATTTGTGGTATGGTAGAGATAGAGGGAAAGAATTGGAAAAAGAAATTATTGAGTTGTTGAAATAGAATCTTAAATGGTTAAAACTAAAAAATATTTTTACAGTTAAAAGCAAACTAGTCTAATTTTTATTTTTTATTTTCACCCTAAAAGTTACTTCTGATTCAACAACACTCCCATTATGCTTTCCCGGAAAGAATCTTGTTTTCTTAATGACATTTATAGTTGCTTCATCAATTTTTTCTTCTAAACTTTTTATAACTTTTACTTTTTTAGGATTACCTCTTTTATCAATTAGAACAGTTACTATCACAAAATTTTCAGTCTCATTTTTTTTAGTGATTAAGGAACCACTTAAATTCTTTTCAATTGCATCCATCCCACCAATTGGTTCAGGACATAAATCTATACTACAAATAAACTGATCTTTATTTTTATTTATATTTTTCTCACTTCTTCCAACAAACAAATCCATAGTTACAACAAATAGTGAGTCGTACTCAAACATTTTAGAACTTTTCAGTTTCCCTTTTTCATAAAATTTAACAAATTTCAAAGCCCCATTATCAAAATATTTTTTTGATAATCCGGAAAGAATACCATCTCTTACAAAGTATTTTTCCTTAAGTAAACCATTTTTATAAAATTCACTTATCCAACCATTTAGAACTCCATTCGAATAAGTTTTTTCACTTTTTAAGTTACCATTAAGATAATACCATTTAGAATTCCCATCTAATACTTCATCAGAGAATGATACTGCTGATTCTAATTTACCTTTTGCATAATATATTTTTCTAATTCCATTTTGAGCAAATAATTCATTTACTGAGATAAGAAAGACTATTATTAGAAATATTTTTTTCATCATTTTATTTGTACAACATTTACTATAATTTAGTTGCTAAATTTATACTTTAATTAAGATAGTTAGTATTCATTATTTAATTTTTCACTTATGACTTCAAAAAATATATTTCTATTTATAATTCTCATAACTTTTGTTTTTTTTTCAAATACTTACTCTCAAAGGAAAGTAAACATAAAAAAAATGAAGACTACTTTCGCTTTAAAGAAAAACAAAGATGATTTTTATAAAAAAATAATTTCAAATATCTATACTACTTTTAGAACTGCTATAACTAAAAAAACTGCTTCTAGTTGGAGACAAGCATTAAACAATTCTGAATCTTTGTTTCTTAATGACAAGAAAATTATTGCAGGAATCAAAAAATCGTTAAGTATTAAAGTTGATAAACACATAAAATTACAACGTACCGTTTTGAGTTCAGCATATTCTACTGATAAAAATGCTTTTACAGAATTAGTTTTTATATTTTTTAAAACCACCAAGGATGAAACTTCTTATGCTATTGCAACTAACTACTTGGTAAGAGCAAATTATTTAGAGAAAAACAATCTATTCTACATCCAAGATTTAGAAATTAGATTTAATAGTTGGCAGAAAAACCCTATTCTTAAAAGTTTACATTTTGATTTAGCAAATCCTAATAAGTTTATTAATCTCCCATCACTTTCTAAACTATTGAAACATCCTTTTCAAAAAGGAAAAACAATTATTTATTCGTTTCACAGAAAGAACAGAAACTTTTCCGGTGTAACAATAATTAAAAAACCGGATGGAACTTTTGTTAAAAATGATGATGGCTCAATTTTTAATATTCCACAACTTGCTATTTCATTTTCAAATTTGCCAGGTTACATTTCAAATGGAAATACACCGGAAGGTATTTATTCAATTGTTGGAACGTATATTTCTCCCACAAAAACAATTGGACCAACTCCCAATGTTTTAATACGTTCACCTTTTGAAGTTTCTTCAAAAATATTTTTTCATAAAAAAAATAAAAATAAAGCATTCAGTAAAACAGATTATAAAAATTTACTTCCTCTTTCTTGGCAAAATTATTTTCCAATTTATCAATCATTTTATGCTGGTAAATCCGGACGGAAGTTAATAATTATGCACGGTTCAACTGACGAGTTAGAATATTACAAACAGAAAACTTACTATCCATTGTCTCCAACAAGAGGATGTTTAAGTTCTAAAGAAATTTGGGATGAAAAAACCGGAAAGTGTGTAGAAAGTGATCAAGCAAAACTTATAAATGCTTTTTATTCAACAAAAAAATTAAAAGGATTTTTGGTTGTTGTTGAAATTGATGATGAAAATAAATCCATCAGCATTGAGGAAATAACCAAATTATTATCTGAGTAATTGTTAAACCTTTAACTTTAGTTTTTTTACAGAATTTATAACTCTAAATTTTATGAGGTTGTAATAATTTTGCAATCAGCCCAGTCCATCCGGTTTGATGAGACGCTCCAACTCCTCTTCCATTGTCTCCGTGAAAGTATTCATAAAACAAAGTGTGGTTTTTAAAGTATGGATCAGTTTGAAATTTTTTGTTTTTCCCTAAATAGGGTTTATTTCCATTTTCATCTGTCATAAATATTTTGAGTAATCTTTTTGTTAATTCCTCTGCAATTTCATTTAATGATAAATATTTTCCCGAGTTAGTTGGATATTCAACTTTAAAATCATCACTATAATAATGATGAAATCTTTGAAGAGATTCGATTATTAAGAAGTTAATAGGTAACCATATTGGACCTCTCCAGTTGGAGTTCCCACCAAACATATAACTATCAGATTCTCCAGGTTGATAGCTTACAGAAAAAGAATCTCCATTAGCTTTAAACTCGTAAGGATGGTCTTTGTGGTATTTTGATAAAGCTCTCACTCCATAGTCAGAAAGGAACTCAGTTTCATCCAACATTCGTTTTAATAACATTTTCATCCTATGTCCACGAAGTAAAGAGAACAATCTTCTTTCCTTTGTACCTTCCACTTTCCATCTCGAAATTAAGTTTGCAAGATCCGGTCTATACTTCAAAAACCATTCTGCTCTCTTTGCAAATTCCGGTACACATTCCATTTCTTTCGGATCTAAAACCTCAACAGCAAACAAAGGAATTATCCCAACTATAGATCGTACTTTTAACGTAGAAATATCACCATTTGGTGAATGAAGAAGATCATAATAAAACTCATCTTCATCATCCCACATGTCCAAATCATCCTCGCCAACATTAGCCATAGCTCCGGCAATATATAAAAAATGTTCAAAGAATTTGGTTGCTGTATCTTGATAAACGGGATTGCGTTTTGCTAGCTCTAAAGAAATTCGCATTAAATTTAGACTAAACATTCCCATCCAAGCAGTTCCATCGGCTTGCTCTAAGTATCCACCAGTAGGAAGTTCAGTTGAACTTCTATCAAAAACACCAATGTTATCAAGTCCCAAAAATCCACCTTGAAAAACATTATTATCATGATGATCTTTTCTATTAACCCACCAAGTAAAATTTAATAGTAACTTATGAAAAATACTTTCCAGAAAAACTAAATCTCCTTTACCATTATTTTGGCTTTTATCCATTTTATAAACCCGCCAAGCTGCCCAAGCGTGTACCGGAGGATTAACATCTCCGAACTCCCATTCATAAGCTGGTAGTTGCCCGTTTGGATGCATATACCATTCCTTTGTAAGTAACAGTAATTGAGCCTTAGCGAACTCCGGATCAATAATAGCATAGGGAATTGCGTGAAAGGCAAGATCCCAAGCAGCATACCAAGGGTATTCCCATTTATCCGGCACAGAAATAATATCAAAATTATTTAAGTGTGCCCATTTGGAATTTCGTACATTTTTTCTTTCAGTGGGAGGTGGTGGTTGACCCGGATCACCCTTTATATATTGAGGAACATCAAAATAATAAAATTGTTTTGACCATAACATTCCGGCAAAAGCTTCTCTTTGCAAATTTTTATATTCTGTTTCTTTAATACCTTTTTGAATTTTTTTATAAAAATTATCAGCTTGTCTAATTGATGAATTAAAAATATTTTCTATTTCCGTAAAAGGTTTTTTAATTACATTTTTTGATAACCTAAGATAAACTACTTCATTATTATTTCCCTTAACTTTTAAGTTATAATTGGCGGCAGCCTTTGTACCAACTTGTTTACGGTTTATACTCCTCTTATCTTTCTTTACAATAAAATTATTAATGCCATCTTTGTAATAGCTTTTTTTCTTCTTATTAACATTATATAATCGTTTAACATTTGTTTCATTATCACAAAATAGTAACTCAGGTTTGCCACTACAATATAAATTGTAGTTACCCATTATTTTATGCTCAACTGAAATTGTATTTTTTCTTTTTGTACTCAAATTCGGTTTATAATCATCATAACCCCAAGCCCAAGTATTCCTAAACCAAATTTGAGGAATAACGCATAATTCTGCATCTTCACTTCCTCTATTATGAACATTAATTTTTATTACAATATCCTCTTCTTCAACTTTTGCATATTCAATAAAAACGTCAAAGTACTTATCATCATCAAATATTCCGGTATCTATTAATTCATACTCTTCATCTGCCTTTGTTCTCAAATAATTTTGATAAATCAAATCTTGATAGGGAAATTCATTTTGTGGATACTTGTACAACATTTTCATATAAGAATGAGTTGGAGTTGAATCTAAATAATAATAGTACTCCTTAACATCTTCACCGTGATTACCTTGGTTACCCGTTAAACCAAATAATCGTTCTTTAATTATATGATCTTTTGTGTTCCATAACGCAACTGAAAAACACAGTAATTGTTTATCATCGCTAATACCCGCAATTCCATCTTCACCCCATCTATAAGTTTTACTTCTAGCATCATCATAAGAAACATAATCCCACGCATCGCCGTTTACACTATAGTCTTCTCGTACAGTACCCCATTGTCGTTCAGTTAAATACGGTCCCCATTTTTTCCATTTACTTTTGGAAGATTTTGAGTCTTTTATTTTTTTATTTTCGCTTATTTTTTTCATTTGTGTTTTGGTATTTAAGGTTAATCGAATCAGAGTGTCATTTTCAAAATGTTTTTGTATGGAATCCATTTACTTAAGCATTCTGATTTCTCAAAACAATTGAAAATGACATTAGCTAATTTAGCTGGCGTAGATAAATTTTTAATTACTTATTACTTTTCAAGACTTTATGTTAAGGGTACTTCTACCAATATAAATTTAGTTGGGATTTTATTAGATAATTTATAGGACTTCAAATTTGCCGGAATTAAAATTGCTTCACCTTGTTCAAACTCTCTTAAGAAAACTACACTTCCTTCTTTCCACTCAACAATAAGATTGCCACAAGTTACTAAAATAATTCTAACACTTGAATTATTTTTTTGTGTCTGCTTTTTTTGGTTTTCAAAATTATTTATCGATATTTTAAACTCTTCAATTAGTGTTCGATAAGTAAATTTTCTCTTAGCAGAAGTCGGAATCATTTTTTTGTTGTTCGAGTTATCATACTTTAGGATAGATAATAATGTTTTAACATCTTTAAACTTTTCGGTTAGTCCGGCTCGTACAACATTATCCGAGTTTGCCATACACTCAATAATATTCCCTTTAAAATATACGTGAGGGGTTCCAGGATCCGTGTATATAGCTTCGTCCTTAGCTAGTTCTAAATAATTAAAAAGTAAAATTGAAATCAATCCAACATCAGTTCCAAAATATTTGTGCTGTTGTAAAAATTCGTTCTCTTCCTTTGTTCGATTCTTCTTTTTTTCAATTTGCACTAAAATATTTTTCACTACTTTTTTTAGTATGGAATTTGATAAGTTCATTACTTCAGTATAAATATTCTTTACTAATTCATTCTTTTCTTCCAAAAAAAGTTTTTTATAATCATTTCTTAGATCAAACTTTAATGCTTCAGCAAGTTCTTTATATCTATTTAAAACTTTAACAATATCATCTAATGGTTTAAAACCAACAATAGCTTTTAGGCTATCAATGGCAATTGCAATTTCAGGTTTGTGATTATCATCAGGATAATTTTTAGAATCATTTTTATGTAATTGCTCAGCAGTTTTTTTATCCGGATGAGTTTGAATTGATAATGCCCTATCTGCTGATAGAATTTTTAGCAAGAATGGTAGTTTTTTATTAAACTTTTGGGCAACATATTTTCCTAGTATTTCATTTGGGAATACCTCAATTACCTTTTCCAAAGAATAGTATTTTTCGCCAATTTTTATTTTAGAAGATAATCTTGGATGTGCTCCTATCCACAATTCCGCATAAGGTAAATTCTTTTCTACTTCATCCCCAATAAACATAGGGATAAACGCACTTTTGTTTCTCGTTCCCCAATCATAATGTTGGTAACTATTGTAAAGTTTATAAATTTTTGGGGTAATATTTTTCAGTTTCATATAAAAAACAATGTATAATTATTTAACATGAAATAAAATAAATCTATTGTGTAAGATAAGAATAATTTTGAGGAATATATTTTTGTTATAGCACTTTTGTTATCTGCTTTACTCTATTTTGAGCTCAAAACTTTATACAAAATTCTTGTAGAATTTAATGATAGCTTTGGAGTAACTTTTAGTATTAACTCCCCTTTTTTATTTAACGTTTTTATATTTATTGTATTTTCATACTGAAATAACTCTATTAACTCATCCCCTTCTAAAATCTCTACTTTACTTTTTATTTTTCGGAATGGCAATTCCCAGCCAAGTGAATTTATTCCAATTGTTTTTATTGTTAATTCTGAATTGCTCTTTAGAATAGTACCCCTAACAGATGTTTCAATTTTTACTTCGTAAATACTGAGAAAGAAATGCCAAATAAAAAATGACAATAGAAAAACGAAAACGATTACAAATAGAGTTGTCAAAGTATTTTTAATCATCCCAAACTAAGTTGTAATTTTATATATTGTTCCGGTTTTACTATCTTCCAGTGTAACGCCTATTTCACTTAGTTTTGTCCTAATATTATCAGCAAGTTCATAATCTTTTTTCTTCTTGGCATCATCTCGTAAGTCAATAAGTAATTTAACCAAATCACTTTCTTTTGAGTTTTCAAATGTACTAACTTTAAAAACCTCTATCCCTAAAACATCTGTTAATGTTGATGTTAAAAATTCTTTTGCATTTTCAAAAACTTCAAGAGGAAGCTTTTCATTTTTACTCAGAAATTTATTAAAGTCGCGTGTAAAATCAAAAATAGCTGCTAGGGCTTGTGGTGTATTGAAGTTATCATCCATTGCACTTTCAAAAGCAAAAATGTAACGCTCATTTTCAAAAGTATTTAACCCTTTTTCAATAGAAGGAGTTATTGAATTTATTCTTTGAGCTAAGTTTGTAATTTTTTCTAAACCCTTTTCAGCAGCATCCAAAAGGTCTGTTGTAAAGTTAAGTTGACCTGCATAATGTGTTTGACTAAAAAATATTCTTATAGTATCCGCACTATATTTTTTTAGTACATCTCTTGCTGTAAAAAAATTACCAAGAGATTTAGACATTTTAGTTTCATCAATATTCAAGAAACCAAAATGAATCCAATACTTAACAAACTCAGATCCGTGTGTAGCTTCACTTTGTGCAATTTCATTTTCGTGATGTGGAAAAATTAAATCTGTTCCCCCACCGTGAATATCAATAGTGTTACCAAGATGTTTTGTACTCATTGCCGAACATTCAATATGCCAGCCTGGGCGACCTTTACCCCAAGGGCTATCCCAACTTGGTTCTTCCGGTTTTGCTTTTTTCCAAAGTGTAAAATCAACTGGATTTCGCTTTTGGTCATTTACCACAGTCCGTTCACCAACAACTAAATCTTCAATTATTTTTCCGCTTAATTTTCCGTAGCCTTCAAATTTATTTACATCAAAAAAAACATTTCCATCAACATTGTATGCGTATTCTTTTTCTTCCAAGGTTTTAATCATATCAATTATATCATCCATATGCTCAGTTGCTTTAGGATATACATCAGCTTTTTTTATACCAAGCTTTTCAACATCTTCAAAAAAAGCTTTGCCAAATTTGTCGCCTACTTTTTCTAGCGTAACATTTTCTTCATTAGATTTTGCAATTAGTTTATCATCAACATCAGTAAGGTTCATTACATATTTTACGTTAAAATTTTTATATTCCAAGTAACGTCTAATTACATCTGCCATTACAAAGGTTCGCCCATTCCCAATATGAAAAAAATCGTAGATTGTTGGCCCACACATATAAAAAGTAACATTTGGTGGGTTTATTGGTTTAAATTCTTCTTTCTTTTTTGTTAGTGTATTATAAATTAACATCGTTTCTCCAAATTTGAATTGTAAATATAATAAGTTTTGGAATTATGAAGGACTGGATAATTATAATTTAGTAGTTTTATAAAAATCCAAGATTCAATTAGAAAGTGCTACAATAAAGTTCTAAGATTCAATTAGTAAGTGCGACAAAATAATACTTCATTTACTTCTCCTATATTATTGTTTCTTAAATTTTGATGTTACTTTTATAAGTTAAACTTTCTATTCACTTATTTATTAGACTTATCAAATGGGAAAAAGTTGTTATATTTGTAAAAATAAAAAAAAGGTTTATGAATTTTAT
>JAUTBQ010075538.1:0-16720 GCA_032361185.1 Lepetodrilus ovalis
GGCCTTCCGCGCCGAGTCCGACAGGCGGCTGGAGATGGCTAAAAAGGTGGCCAGGACGATCGAAAGGCAGAAGGCCAAGAAACAGCAAGCCGCCCGACAGGGGATGAGAAGGAAGGCGGAGCAGATGAGAACAGAGCTCGCGGCCCGCAGGAAGATCCAGGGCGAGGCCACCAGGCAGGTCCATTTGGAAGTGCGGAAAGAACGGGAGAGGTCGGCCATGAGCCAAGTAGAGAGAGCGTTGGGCTGCCAGGTGGGTCTTAAACATAAGAGGGTAGTTTTAACAGAGACTAGGATAGCAGGGAGAGTGTTTAAGAGTAGGGTAGAGACGACAGAATGGTGGGAGGATGGGGAAGAAGAGTGAAAGTTTTATGAATAGATAGAGCATAGGAATAAGTACGACTGTATGTGCCATGTATATTTTAGTCTGAATGTGCTATTATGTATTATTTAAGAATGAATGTAGTTTTAGTATAAAGGTGGATAATTATCAGTAAGTTATATGTTTTATACCTTTTATATATATTTTCTTAATTTTATTATTGGTTTTCTTTTTAATTAGAAATAGGTAACGGGAGCCCAAGTCTGTTGAATGTCAGGTGTGTGAGTGTGAGTGAAGTGAGGAAAGAATTGTACATATTGTTCTGTTCATTAATTCATTGTTATATTATGAACATGACGACATTTCAGTGGATTGTTGTCGGAGGATGGTGAGCGTTTTATGGTAGATTTCGAGGCATGGTCGTTTTTTCAAGAATTACAAGGTCGCGAAAATGAAGCTAGGAAAATGGCTGCATTCCAACTACATCTTGAGGGGCCAGCTCTTTCATGGTATTTAAATATACCACAGATGTGTCGACACACATGGTTTGAAGTGCAAACGCTATTTTCCCACCATCATGTTGACGTTGATCAGACTCAGAATCCTGCACTCATTTTGGAAGCAGAACAATTCCAACATCTCGTTTTGACTGAGGGTCAACCCATTGACATTTATCACTCTGATAAGTTAAGCAAGGGAAAATGTCTATGGAAGACCAAAAGGGACATAATTATGAAGTTTATAGATGGGTTGCCAAGCCAGCTTGCATTTTATGTGTGGGCAGGACATCCAGTTAATTTGCAGGCAGCTTTGTCCTCTGCAAAGATGGGTGAAGCCTATGGGTACAGAACCTCAACACTTCCTTTCCTTAATCATGTTAATGCAGTGTCCGGTGTGTCTGCAAAAGCATCGCAAAGTGAAGACTTGGATGGATTGAGAGCAGACGTGCGGAGACTAGCAGCGGCCGTTGAGGCAATGATGTTGAAAGATGAGCCAAGGAGGTTGCATGTGGAGGTTTCATCTGGAGGAACCACCAGGTGCTACAAGTGCGAAGCAGGACATCTACAGAAAAACTAACTTTAACGGATTCCGCGCTGACCTCAAAACATGATGATGAACAATGTACAAATGTGGACACTATCTCTGTAAGAGTTGATGATAATTGTGATGATTTTAATATTTATGCATGTGAATTGCCTAAAAATAGCTTATGTGAGAACTCTGACTCTTTCAAAGTATTTTCTTGAACCTGTTATTACTAGGAATACAACTGACAATTCTAAGGACATTCTAAACCCAACTACAGCAGTCCTAGGCACAAGCGAGCCAGATCAAGGACACTGCCTGCTTCAACACGAGATCGACGGAAAGTCCTTGAAGAGAACAGAAATAGGAGGCGTTAATCGTAATTTTGTAAATATGAGTCAATAGTAATAATGCTCTATTTTTGCGAGTTACTGATGAATGAGTGAATCTTTTCACCAAGGCACCACACTATTGCATGTTATGTGGGTTCCGGTGCATCACAATTAACAAACTAGAGTGGCACATGATGTGATACAAAGAGCACATGGCAAAAGAGGGGGCCATGGAGGCTGATAATCTCCATTTCGACGTCAAGGTGTATTTAAAGACTGCGTTCCGGCCATACCACATTCAAGAGCAGGACCTCATTCGGCTGACCAGGGAGGAATCCGCGAGGGTGTGGACTCGGAGGGCGAGAGAGAAGACGTCAAACTCAACGCTGCGAGCGATGCCAGACCAGAGGCCTGGGGGCCTATTCTCGAAACGTTCTTAAGATCATGATCGTAAGATTATCTTAAGATCATCTTATGAATTTAAGAAGATCCGCTACGAAAACATTACACCCTATTCTCGAGGCGTTCTTATCTTGTTCTTAAGATATTATTACTAAAATCAACTTACGAAACGGTTTACGCCACCCGAGTTATTTCCCTTTACTGGTATATTTGGACTTCGGATATCGGATCCCAAGGATACAAGTTGCGTAAGTATATTCTGAATGTTTAATATTAGCAGACGACACATATCGATGTCATGGCTGAAGATAAGAAAAAAAGAAAAGCCAATTGGGAGGGAGATGATGTTGAGTTGATGGTGGCGGAGACCACCTCCTATTCTCCCAATTTTCTGGTTTGGTTTCGGCCAACAGAAAGAAATGCAGATGGGAGCAAATTGCGCAAACGTTAGTTGACAGCTGGTTGGTGATACAATGTATACAAACGTAACCACAACCAGCAACCCGAAATTATGTCTTTTAAAAAATTGATTTAAACTTCCTAAATAATAAATGTATACATAATATATAGATCTAGATCTAGATTGTATGTCATCAACTGGTAATGTCCAAATTTTCTGTTTTTCTCTCTACGAAGATCTTAAGAACAGTTTAAGAATGGTATACCCTTTCTTAAGATTTACGTAAATTTTAAGAAGATTTTACACTAAGAACGTTTCGAGAATACCAAAATGTGCCGTTCGTAGGGCTAAGAAGATCTTATGCACGTTCTTAGGCTAAGAAGACTTTAAGAACGTTTCGAGAATAGGCCCCCGATTCCCGTACAGGTATTTAGACCGATGTTTCCGGAGAGTTTGGATGAAAAAGCATTATCCAAGTGTTTACAACAGTAATTCTATCGTTATAGTTCTGTAAAGAAGAAAAAAGGGGGATGTAGAAATGTAATCTACATATGATTTAAATATCACATGACTATGAGGAACGGATGCACTACACAGGCTCATTCAATGTAACATGGCGGACGAAGTAAACAAATCATCGATCCAAGACTATTGTTCGTTCTCATAGTCATACGAGTACCATAAAACCATAAAGAAACACACAACATTACAGGGACCACCGGACCAGAGATTAATGGCGTGGCATAGAACTAACAAAAACACGTAAACACAGTTTTCAAGACTAAAACTTTTGGACAATGTAGGATGTAATAATACGACAATAATTGCGTCCAATACTGTGTGCAATACAATCTGAAAACAGACAGAACGTTACAACATATATATCACAGTATTTACCTGCAACTTCCGGAATAATCTTCGGTGGTAGGTTTGGCACATCAGTCTATTACGTACACTGTACCAAGTCAGACAGTCTTACACACACACACACAAACCACTGTCTTACATAAAAACATGCGCACACATGCAAGCACACATACACACACACGCGCGTTAGTCACAGATACGTACACACACACATTTTTTATCACACAGATTGTCAACCTACACAGACACACCACAAATCCATACATGATACATTCTGTCGGTCACACAGATTGCCATGTCAAACGTCGTCCAGGCTACTAGGGGTAGAGGTAGGTCTGTATTTATGTCGGTTCCTCAGCTTGACGTGGCGCAGGAGGAGGACGATGGCCGCCGGCGTGATCCCAGGAATACGAGTAGCAGCCGCAATCTGCGGACAGACAACATCGAGGTTAGAGAACTGGAGATATATGGAGATAGAAGTTAGATAACTGGAGATAGATGGAGATAGAAGTTAGATAACTGGAGATAGATGGAGATAATAACTGGAGATAGAAGGAGATAGAAGTTACATAACTGGAGATAGATGGAGATAATAACTGGAGATAGAAGTTAGATAACTTAAAACAGATGGAGATAGATGTTAGATAACAGGAAACAGACGGAGATAGAAGTTAGATAACTGGAGATAGATGGAGATAATAACTGGAGATAGAAGTTAGATAACTGGAGATAGACGGAGATAGAAGTTAGATAACTTGAGATAGAAGTTAAATAACTGGAGACAGAAGTTAGATAACAGGAAACAGACGGAGATAGAAGTTAGATAACTGGAGACAGACGGACATAGATAGATAAGCATGCTAGATATACACTGCTTTGCATAGAATTTTCAAAATAATGTCCACTTACAGTAGCTGGCCTGGCATCAGATAACTTGGTTCTAGCATCAGTCGAAATGTTCAAACTGAAAGGATAGAAAATATACAAAATCGTGATTGTTTTTAAATGTACTGCACGAGAGCTGTGAAGGAGACATCACATGCAAAATATTTTGCATGCTGATAATAACATCTAATGGAAATAAAAGGAAACCCAGGAATAAAGCTGATTGATCGACAAATTATACCTTTGGGGAAAATTGAATTACTGTTAATGTGGCAGGCAATATCATCACTTCTTTCTGTTTCCTACAAATGGAAGATAACATTAAGGAGACAAGGGAGGTAACTGACCTGTGGTAGTCGAGGTCCAGTGGCAGGCCAAGCTGTTCATCCCTCTGGACCTCCTCAATCTCCCTCAACTGGGTTCTCATCTCGTGCTTATAGATAGCTGCAGACAGGGAACGCTATGTCAGTCACAAACACACATATATGACAAATAGTCATAGATAGATCACAAATATATACCAGTATTAATATAATTACAGTGTCCCCTCGATATAACGCTGAAGTTGGGGTCAATGTAATACTCCCTATGTTATAGTACCTGCCTTATACGATATTACTGGGAAATAACGAAAATAAAAATGGGATCCAAATCTGACCCCACCTTATATCTGAATCCGCTGTGTATCAGACCGTGTTATATCGAGGGGCCACTGTACTATACTAATACGAATACTATGCTAATATAATTTACCCCAACTGGGTAATGCAGGGCTAGAATGATCGAATAGAGCTTTACGTTGCAGCAGGAATATTTCACCCATAGGTGATGACTATAATGGAAAGAACGTATCAGAAGATATGGGCATTTTTCAAAGCGGTCATTTGCAATGTTGGTCAAATTTTTATATGAGATGCAGTAATAAAATAAATATATGGATTTGAATAGTCTAGACAATAAAACAAACGTTTGAATCCCATACAGGCTTGGCATAACTTGGAAGACACGAGTGACAATAGATCCACAATGCTATTGTATCAATTCAATTGATCGTAGACCATCATAAGATGATGGTGTTGATTACATAGCAATTCCACTTATCTATTGTAAAACGATTCTAACGGCATCGAAAAACCTATTGCTGCTCTAGGTTTATCAATGAAATTGGTGGTCCTGGAATACATCCTTACCTTCAATCTTCAGTTTCTGCTGGACCTCCCTGTTGTCCTCGAGGTAGCCCAGCTCCTCGGGGAACGCTGTGATGATCTTGTCAATGGAAGTGGTTGGGAGACTCAGGACGTATATAGCACTGCCAGGGACGAGAGAGAGACAGTGTGGACAGGGCTCCAGGCTAACATTTGGAGTTACATGCTCGCAGGGCTTGTCGTAGTAAGCCGTAAAGGCACCAAAGATGCTATATGTTAAAAACATTGGTTGCCTGCAATGCATTTGAACTTGCCCCTGTACGTCAGATGTTAGTCTAGAGCCCTGGTGGACCGAGTGTAAAAACACTAACCTATGGTTATCAGTCTCAATATAAATTCTGTATGAATATTGCAAAGATGACTTTTCAGATATTACTATATATCTTAATCATTTGGTTATCATATTCACACTGAAATTAATGTTGAGAACAGTTTTAGTTTCACAGTTGAGCTTATTAACATTTTCTAGTAACATTTTCAATTTTCTGCAATGCATAGTGCATCCATATGAATCTACTGACCAAATTATTGTAAAATTCACCTTCTAACATCGGGGCTGGTTGCTGGGGTCTGGCCTAGGATCTCATTCCAGCGATACATGGACACACTTATTGAAGAGAGAGCCGCGATGCCCTTCTCGACCTGTCGCTGTTTGACCTCCGACCTTCGCGACCTCTCCTCAATGACACAGCCAACATCATAGCCTGCAACCAAAGCAATCCTTAGACAAATACATAAAACATCACTACTTCATACAGCTGTTTATTGACAGCACTAAGTAAGGTTTTATTTTTATATTATTTCAAAACATGCCAGTAGTCAGTTTTGTTAGAGTTTAGAACCACTTTCACGATTATTTTGCATCTTGTCAGTTTATAACAGGGTGAACTTACACCTGTCATCCTTAGTGTCACAGTTAACCTGTGAGCAGCAGGTGATACTGATGAACAAAGGATGAGATTATGAAACTTTTGTTCGTACAATTTTGTGCTCAACTCAAGTTTTATTCACAAATCCCCACATCAAATTTGAACGAAAGAATGAATTATTGCTTTACGTCACAGCAGGAATATTTCATCCATAGGCAACGACCATAACATTTGAGCTTGAACACGAAATTGTATTCAAAAAGTTTCATTGTATCATATATAATTCACAAAGGTATCTTCCTTGAACACCGATGCTGGGCCCTTGGGGTGGGTTCGAACTAAACTGGAGCTCTGCCATTTGCCGATCAACTACTGCACTACCACCTGCCCCTACCAGCAGATGGGAGTGGACATGGTATTAATACTTCATGTTACTATTGTCTCTACCTAGTCCTGTCAGTCTGGCGTCAGCGTTATCTGGCCTGAGAGACAGTCGAAACTCAGCCCGACTGGTGAACATCCTGTAGGGTTCGTTGGTTCCCTGTGTAGTGAGGTCGTCGATCAGCACTCCTATATAGGCCTGGGTCCGGTCCAGTGTGAACGCTGGCCTATCTTGGGCCCTCAGAGCTGCGTTGATGCCGCCTATCACTCCCTGCAGAACACGCATACTTCATATTGTCAACTTTAAACACTCATTGAAGGACAAAAAGCACTATTACCACATGGTGAAAATTCATGAGACCAGAAATTATATTGTGACCATTGATTGCAAAATTTGTGTTTTCTGATATACGGTAGGCAGGAAAATACAAGTTTCGAGGATTTTAGAAGTAAGTATCGAAATAGAAATCAACATTCAGTGATAAGGTATGAAGCCTATAGTAATCTGGCTGACTACCTGAGCTGCAGCCTCTTCGTAGCCGGTAGTTCCGTTGATTTGTCCGGCCAGGTACAGGTTCTGTATGAGCAGCGTCTCCAGGGACGGCGTCAGCTGGCGGGGGTCGATGTAGTCGTACTCCACACCATAGCCTGCAGACCAACAATACAGGATTATACAATCAGATCTAAGAACCAGTGTTCGAAATTCCTGCTCGCCCGGCTATTTTTCCCAATGCTAAAGGTATCCTAAGGACCAGTAGAAATTCATGGGTTTTTTAAAAAACATTTGTTATTTGTATCATTGTTCTGCACAGTAGGTTCCCAGTGGTAATTTTGAATACTGCTATGAACTAGCAGTTATTGCCAGCCAGCTGATCTTTAGTCAGATCGAAGAACAAACAGTTATCGACAGCTACTGATCTTTAGTCAGATCGAAGAACAAACAGTTATCGACAGCTACTGATCTTGAGTCAGATCGAAGAACTAGCAGTTATCGTAATCTTCAGTCAGCTCGAAAAAAAACTAGCAGATATCGACAGCTACTAATCTTCAGTCCGATCTAAGAACTAGCCGTTATTGACAGCTACTAATCTTGAGTCATATCTAAGAACTAGCAGTTATCGACAGCTGATCTTCAGTTTTCTCTCCCCACTGTTTCTCAGGTCAGTGTTGCTACCTGGCTGTACGATGTCACACTTCTCCAGACCAGGAATACTTCGGACCAACTCCAGCTGATGGTCTTCTGGCATGGTGCAGGAGATTCCGTTAGGATAGATAACATGACTGGTCAGACCTGAAGACAAACATCAAATCTCGGGATACATGATGGCAGACATCAAATCAATGTTAGGGTAGACATGATACGAAACATTAGCAGTCAGATCTGACCAATGTATCTAACCTAACAGGGTGAGGCATGCTGTGCAGGGCTGTATACGATTCCCTGTTCCTTACCTATAGGGAGTGTACCAGTGAGTAGACACAGCATAGCCTGAGATTAATTTAATATCTGGTGACATAAACTGGTTAAAAATCTAAAAGCGCAAAAATTCATTGCGATATCACAAAAGAACGTCACAAGACTTACACTCACTATTAGCTCTGGATAGTACAGTAAATGCTAAATCATCCATATACTAAAGACGATTTATTAAGAAAAAAGAAAAGAAAAAGAAATCCACTATTTTGATACAACAATATAAACAACTTCTATGTAAGGTATTATACATACCTTAAACAGAAACCATTTACATGCTAGTTGTATTAATCCAAGGCAAATGCATTAATGGGAGAACTTGGAAATATTTTACAACTCTTCCTCATAGAAGTCTTTGATATTCTATTAAATCATATTCTCACTATGAACCCAATGAAGTGGCTAATATATTTTAATAAAAATTTTAAAGTTAAATTCTTACTGAGATGAAATATTTCGATTTAATCCAAGAAATATTATCTGACCACCGTTTCATTGAGCAATCCTGGAACTCTGTCCAAGGGAAACAACTCTTAGGAAACAGCATTGTGTGACAGTAACAGCATTGTACATTTACTTATTGAGGAAAGGGAATGGGTAGGGAGGGGTGGTTTGCGTTTTTTCTTAGTTGGGATATAGAACCTTTTTCAAAATTAGTTCACTCATATTATAGTTGGTGTTAATGACAGGAAACCAGCCACATCTGTAATGCATAGTGTTGTAGAGGAATAGCTCGGTGGTAATTATGTCCTCTTAGAAATAATGCTCTTTTCAGTAATAAACTACATCTCGGAACCAAATTTATCAGGCATTTTTTTGTGTGTTTATACACTGTACCTACATGATACTTGAAAATTGAAAAACAACATTATTTTTATTTCAATATTTTATTAGAACATCAAGAAAAATGTCTTAAGACAATTCTAAATATTCTCATGCATATTAGATACTGGTTCCCAGTTTTACAAAAACTTACCTTCTGGCTCAAGCCACACCTGGTGACGTTTCTTCTTAAATCTCAGGATCTTCGACTCAATGGACGGACAGAACCTGAAACATACCAAGACTCAACAGTTAAGTAAGTGATGGCATCCTTTCCTTACTTCAGCGACGTCAACCTATTCTCACAACCTTTTGATGGTCCACCTTTGCAGAGTGTACATTGCATAACCCAGTGATGATGTCAAGAAAAACTTGAAAAAAAGGTTGGCAGGGAGAAACATGTTTCTGCTTCTAAAATAATACCGAGCAGTAATTGATGTTTGAAGTTTACTTTGCCCTATCTGCGAATCACAATAAAATGTTGAATTGATTTATTGTCTTCCGCTGGTGTGGCAACATTTCACCCATATAAAAACTATCGGGATATCCCTTATTTAGGCCCATCTGAAATTTAGCCCATTGGTCTAATAACAGAAGCTCTCCATATTTAGGCCCATGGGCTTAAATTTGGATTTAATATTAGGGTAAAGAAACTAACAGTTTCTCCTGTTGCTTGAATGTTGCTGTTCACATTCTCTTCCATTGAAGCCATTCAGTTATTGAGAACATTCATGGGTTTTCAGACCTATTGTTAAATTATTTTTAGTTTGTTCTGATATCCAATGCTAAACAGATTTCTTTTGTTCTGATGTTGTTGCTTCAGGTGCCAAAACTATATATATATTGTACATTTTTCACATCAGAAACACAAAATCTGTATTTACAGTACAGTGTCCCCTCGATATAATGCTGAATTTGGGGTCCATGACATACCCGCCACCTTATAGTACCAGCCTTATATGATAGTACAGGTAAATAACAAAAATAAAAATGGGATCCACATCTGACCGAGCCTTATATCCGAATCCGCTGTGTATCGAACAGTGGTATATCGAGGGGACACTGTACTTCTAAATTTAAGCCCTGGGCTCAATTTCAGACAAAAATATTCTGTTTCAAAAGTGCCATTTTCCGTAAATGAGGCTTGGGGCCTACATGAAAATTTCTTCAAAATCCATATTGTTTTCATACTATTAGTAACCTAGACTAATGACGTCACAATAGTTCAATTGCCAATACATAGACCTGAAGAAGTCTGTATAGGATGAAACCTTGTCAATAGTATGATGTTCACAACCGTTATTTCAAGTTTTAATAGTAACCTAGAATGATATGTTAATAACAAAATGTCAATATTCTTATCTACTTCATGTTAATACTGTGACTTTTATATCAGCAGAGATATCAGCCTGTTCATTTCCAATAACAATAACAGCTAGTGCACATACAACATAGGATTTCAGATATCTATAGACATAAGTCACGTACTAGGAATGACAATTAATGTAACATTCCCACGCATCGCTGTAACAGCTGACCAAAATTGAATTATCCGTGTGTACCAGTCTAACAGTGTCAACACAGACAGCGAGATCATCACTTCAAGTGCGGATGCCCACCAGGTGTAGTAGATCGATGTCTACACTTGTACTTGTAACTGTGTCAATTTGAATTTTCACTTGATGCTTACATGCAAATATTTTACTTGCGTAAATATTTTGTTGCTGTAATGGTGTTGGACTAGAATATTTGCGCATAAACTTAAAGCCAGAGACATGATGTAAGTATATACATAAATAAAATACATAAATAAAAGATTAAACTACATCACTGACATTGGGAAGAGAATTGGACCAAGTCAATGTGATACTTCATGTCAGGGAACCTTTGGAGGTTTGGTACAGAAAACTGTAGCTATTAAAATTGCTATAACTAATACTTTCAAAATTATGAATAAAATGTAATATAATCACCATATCCATAAAAGGCAGACAATCACATACATTTGAACTAAATTGGAGCTAAAAATGCAAAGTACATTCACGTGTACATAAAGAATATTTTAACAGTTCCATGACACAAAGAAACATCACTGACAACTGCAACACGAACTTATTCCAGAATGCAACAATTCCGAGAGAGTTATGTCCCTTCAGCTCCCCCTGTCATCCTGCAGTATTCTGACTTGACTCTCTCCGATGTCGTGTATAAATAAAGGCAGTGCCTAGAAGGCACCACATGTATGAACAAGGACATTTCTTATTTGAAGGATACTTTGGCAATATTAATTACACTACCTTGGATGCCATGGGAGAAACATAGTCTTTGGAAATATAACAAAATTAGAGACTGTACTCCATGAAATATTGAATACTATATAGTCCAAAACAAAATAGAGAATATTTTATGTGGATGAACACTGATTTAAAGCATGAATTAAGGCAAAAAGTGAAATGTGAACAAAATAGATTACACGAACCACAACCACCAAGAAACTCTTCAATATAAAGCGGTTATATAGAATATTTTACAAATAGCTATTGAATAATAAAGCAATGGATACGATTGTTAGAGCTGGCATGGCAACACTCCTGTGGTGTGAACATTGTGTGCATTACACCAGCAGACTACACGTGCCACACCGTGGCAAATATCATAGTGCATCATTCACTAATGCAAAGCATGCCTTGAAAACTGACACCATTGCAGAGAAATGCATGGCATCTCCTCATCTCAATACTGTTTCCCTGACACCCATTCCTTATACTTCCTGTAATCAGTGCTATCTGGGCACAGCAGTGGAGGGAAACATGCCTGCAGAGCTGGCAGGAGGCTCAGACACAATGTCCACTAGAGGTAAGTGGTTAGGGGAGTAGTATCAATTTACATGCATGTCTGACTACGCCATGTCACTGCGACCCAATGGCGGAGAAGACGTCGGTCAGACGGGGACGGATGGTCATATTTACATAGACGTATCCAATAACTTGTGACCGTGAGTCACATATACGGGACGTAATAGGAAATAATTTGAATTAGTGTCAACCAAATGGACATCCACTAAATAAGAAATGATGTGATGTAAATACATGGAGAAATTAATGTCAAATAATAAGATTTGATTTGAAGATCAACATGTCCATTTTAGCATTCATATGGGAAGAAAATTTGAACATAATCCAAGTAATTATGCATGGAAAAATAATGTATCATCGTAATGCCTAGCTAGACTGGCCATAATAGGAGTAGAGTGTATTTGAGTCATGGATATTTTCCTGAACCTGAACAAGCTTTTGTTAAAATTAGTCATCTTTGGCAACAAATTGATTGATTGAATTGTTGCTTTACGTCACAGCGGGAATATCTCACCCATAGGCGACGACACTTTGGCAACAAAAGAAATAGTCCTAATTAGTCTGAAACAACAGTATAGTTCCAGTACGCCCCCAATTCAATCAGCTTGTATTAGGATGGGAATCTGTAACAATTATGTTTAACAAGTGGGATCCATGACTCGTCAAAAGATCGTCCATTATTCACAGTGGCACATCAAATTCTTATTTAAATAAACACATAAAACTGAAATTATATTACAGCAGAAAATTAGTTACTGATTAAAAAGTTGTTGACTGCTCAGATGTTTAATATTAATGTTGTCAGTTTTTGTCTAAATTATTTTTAAAAAGCATACTCATTATTGACACAGTGATATTTTGTAATATAGCTTGAAAAGAACTAACATATTCTTCAATAGTTTCCATGTTAATAAAATTGAGTAAGGTATGCAATTTACAGTAACTTTCAAGACAATTATATCTATTATTTTAGTATATACAATATATTTACCAAACTACAGTAGATTATGATGTAATAGCTGACGTATGATACACTGTGTCAATATATTAGTGATATCAGCATGCTATCATCCATCCCCTGGGTGACATACTATCAGTATTTAGTTCCACAGCATCTTCAAAATTGGCCAAGAAGGCATAAAAACCAAAATAAATATATACGGATATAAATGGAAGTGCAAACAACATTGCATTTCATGATGCAAAGGGAGCAGGACATTTCAAATGTTGAGAAAAGTGAACAGGAAAATGTACTTAGCAATGCTTACTCAACAATTTCCCAAAGCATAGCAACGACACGGCAACAAGCATATGGTTCCACCTGGTTAGACCTCATACCTAGCTGGCAGTGTGTCTAAACCATGTGTCTTTGGGGAGGCTTGCATGGTTTAACCTTAACCTTCTTCGTGCTACAGACAGCCAGCATTGCCCCATAGTTTTTTGAATTTAATTGGCATGTTCAATATAATTGTATGTATTGCGATGTAGACGGAGTTCTACCTTCACCTTGAACGCTGCATAACCAACTTGTCTTCCTCAGCGGCACATCCACATTCAGGGCATTCACAAGCTGTTTTTCTTATCACGTTATTTCCTCGGTATTTTTCTTTCCAAACAAAAATATATATTTTAAATATTTAAAAATACTTTTTAGGTGGGTTGTATAATGAATAATCATAACCATTTCCATAAAGTATGTCTTGAAAAATGTGTACTTTAATAACAAGCATCTGGAAATCCCAGCCAGACATCGTATGTATTACTGGATGGTTCTCCCATATATTCCGACGATCAGGAAAAAGTTCCACTTTCAACACTGCTGCCTACCTGAACAGTTGATAAGCCCAATATATATCAGTGTCGCTACAGCTGTTGCAACGAGCTGCAGAAATTGTTCCGTGCATGGTTTTCTCCACTCAGTCATTCAGAAACCAGTCTAAATAATAATCCAGGAATGTCTGGAAAGGATGGTCTACAGTGTCTACAGTGTAACGATGCAGATACATGTACTTGCTACACGGACCGGCTAGTTCCAGCACCTCTCATAGCCATATGGACAGTGCTCAAAGGTGAACAAGATATCATTAGCATGTTGCCAATTAAAATCAGATCTGAATGAATAAGGTTGTTTCCTTGAGGTACATGCTAATGGAATTTGTTGAATAGAAGAAAGATGAATTTGGGAGTGGTTGCAACGGTTCCTTACCAGCTGCATACACTGTCGTAAATGAGGATAAAATTTGATGAAGTTCCCTTTTCTTACTATAGTGATAGTGTAATAATCTCATTACAGTCAACACCCATTCATTCAGACTTCGGATATCTGGTTCCTTTCGCTATCTGCATGGTTTTTACTGGGTACCACATATCAGTCTTCCTATGTAAAATGACTCAGACATCCGGAAATTCAGTTATCCACATGATTTTACCGGGAATGCAACCGGTCGGACAAACGGGGGTCGACTGTAATTAACATAAAAAACAACAACACCAAAACACCTACTTTGAGGCTGAATACTTATTAAAAAAATGTGTTTCATTGTGGCGAAATACATGTACATGTACTTGTAGTGTATTCCAAATATGAATTCAGTAACTTTTGCAAAGTTATCTAATGTGGGAAATGTTATGTTAATAATTGTTCTCCTTAATAATTGTTCTCATTTGAAAATATGTTCCAATGGAGTGTTATTTGTTGGAAATCAAATAGTGTTTTAACCTTCAGCATGCTGCAGACCTGTGATGGTTAAAACACTATTTGATGACCTTTCATAGAGTGAGTATTGTGAATTAGTCATCATGGATAAAATATTTATAGTGAAAATTAGCACTGAAAAAAACCCACATGTACTTTGAACAGTTCAGTACATCAAGCCGATATTGATCAGAAATGCTATTGTGTGTATTATTTTTTTCTCATATATTTCATCTTCTCGCAAGAAAGATAATAGTCGGTGGTATATATCTGTCTGTCTGTACTTATGAAATCTTGCTGCCCCCCAATTAACTTGAAAAACACTCAGCTGTGTTCACTAGTGACAGCCAAGCATACCCCAAAATCCTCAGTGGAACTTCTTTGGCTGAAACAGATTACATACATTCACCAACTTAGCACTGTGAGATATGGTTATGTCAAGTTGAAAACCCTTGTCAGTAGATTATATCTGACAATCACAGAGACAGGTAGACAGTGTGTGTGTGTGTGTGTGTGTGTGTGTGTGTGTGTGTGTGTGTGTGTGTGTGTGTGAGAGAGAGATAGAGAGAGCAAGAGAAAGAGAGAATGTGTGTGCGAGGGAGAGGGAGATGGAGAGAAAGTGAAAGAAAGAAAAAAAGGAAAGGAAGAGAGAAAGATGAGAGGAGATAGGAGAAAGAGAGAAAAAAGAGAAAGAAAAAAAGAGAGATAAGAAAGAGAGTAATACCTAGGCAAAGAGACAAGACAAACAGTTTTAAGCTGTAATCAAAGTAGAATATCGTGATACTGTACTAACAAGTTAGTATTTTGATAAAGACTTGTCATGAGTTATCTCCCATGTAAAGGTAGCGGCTAGACTGTTCAGAGTTGAGCGCTGGATGCTCAGAACACCGAACACAGAAGACAGGGCAGATCTGTGCCAAGCGTCTTACACCAGCAGTGTTGTCATTCCACGTGCTTCTGCCAGGGTATCTTGGAATCCGTTCAAACAAATTTTTCACTTTCTCTCGGATATATATTCTCCAGTAAACAAAGATGACAAACGGCTGAAAATACGTGAAAGGTAAATACTGCAGAAAGTTCCTTTGATAACAACAGCTGGTAGTTTGTTGAAATCTAATGAAGTTCTCTGTGATTCATGCAGATGTGTTAAACGACCCTAGCCCATCTCGCTGCGTCCAATTTCAATAACATAGAGCTACTTCTATGTTGATATTAAGGTATCATAGTCACTCTACATAAGGTATTAGGGAGAGATAAAACAACAAAACACAAATAAAACTTTCATCACAAGAAACCTAATGAACAGTTAGGAAAGTAAGAAAAAAAAATGCCCCTACAAATAAACATCTGAAATGGTGGGTAGAACACATTGATAGCAGGCAGACTATAAATGTTCACAAATAATTGAAATAATAAATTGGACCATTACTGCAATAATTTATATACAAGACATATATTGACTAACAATTAAACTTGTGTTAAAGGTGTACTATCACAGACGTTTGATTTGTACACCCAAAAGTTGTTATTTACTAATGCACTTATTTCCCAACATTCGATAGTTATCACAAATTACATATTTTATATTAATTCAGGTTACTAGGCATTAATTATCTTGTTTTTGATGCATCAACTGATTTATGAACAAACACAATTGTGTTGTTTTATTTTTTAATCATACCACTTTGAATTAGATGTGTTGTTTTATATTATAATCATACCACTTTGAATTACATGTATGTCCCCTTGCACTAATATAATGAAGTAAAAGGAAATATGAACATATTCAGATTGTTTACCATCAGTTGTAACTGGCAAAGTCCTATATTGTTGGGTTGGAATGGCATTTTGTCTACCATACAGCAGTGGAAAGGTTTTTGGAAGTATACTGTATTGTACAAACATTATTTTATGTCAAGTGAACGTATTTTACAGTTGTAGCTAAGAACTAGTTCAAAACAACCATAAATATCTGTGCTATTATGCCATTCATAATTGACTGCATAAGACCATCTCTTATATTCTGTATATCTTAAGATTATGAGGGTCCTTATGATTTCAATTTTACCAAATTAATTATTTAAGTTACCAAAACCTTCAATTTATTTTTATTTATTTGTAATGGGGTTTATAGTCGCTTTCTAGAATCTTTCACTAACATCACGACTTGTCAGTTTAGGGCAGGAGG
>JAUTBQ010075649.1:0-16719 GCA_032361185.1 Lepetodrilus ovalis
AGAGAGAGAGAGAGAGAGAGAGAGAGAGAAGAGAGACAGACAAGACAGAAAAGAGAGACTGACAAGACAGAAGAGAGAGAGAGAGAGAGAGAGAGAGAGAAGAGAGGGAGAGAGAATTTTACTATGTGAACAAGTACAGTTTACCTATATTCACATTACATAGACCATCAACTGCGGGTGTACTATAAACGTCTACCATCAATCCAGTACCATGCTCTCTCTACTTTACGGCCCACGCTAATTCCCTCCCTGATTACCACCACATCTTCAAGAGATCTTTCCAACTTCCAATAGCTATCATATGGTATTTGGATTGAGTACTGCGTTGTCTTTTTACTCCTGACCCAGGGCATTTCAATGTCACCCAGGTTACCTATAAATATACTTCTTGAAAGTAAAACGCCATCCCATGAACGATCTATTCAAATCTGATGATGGTCAATGGTTCAAATGGGTCTGTAATTGGTTGGCAGTAGGCTAGCTCAACAGATAATGCATCAAGCCAATAAACCATTGATTATTGATTCCGAGTTCAAATCCTGTCTTAGGACCCAGGGTCTTACCCACCGTTGTGTTCAACAAGTTGATAGTAATGTGTTCACACTTATGTATTATCTTGTACATAGTATAATAAGATGATTCTGAATCAAATATACTCTATCTGAAACTACATATCACAAGATCTACAAGCATTCAATAACTTGATGAAATTTGTTTCAAAACACGTTATTAAAAACCAGACTCAATTTCAGTTATTTGCAATCTGAAACTACATCCATTGAGTATCTTGATGAAATTGGTTATTTTTTTATTTTTTTTTTATTAAATACCAGTTTCAATTTCAATTGTTAGCTTTCTGAAACATAGCCAGATCAATTCCATAACTTTGAGAAAATAGTCGTTTTTATTAAATGTACAAGTATATCAATTACTATTTCCATTGATTCCATTCTTCTTGTCAATATATTTTTTAAATGCTTAAGTGTAAAACAAAGTAACAATCTAATCGGATATTGTACTTTAACGTTCTCATTGTATCGTAGTCTGCCGAGCAGTGCTCTCCTGGGAAGAACGAAAAAAGTCCAGAAACTTGGTCATAGATGGCGTAAGCCTGGGAGCTATTTTATTCCAAGTATTGATCCCCTCTGCTGGCGTAATGTGTAAAGGAAAAAGGTAGTGGAACATACAGATCAATGGGTCCAGTCTTGATGTATTGCCCAAGTAGATTAATACAAGAACCTGACTTTTAAAAAACCCAGAAACCTTTAGGTGAAATTGGCTTATAGTCACTGCTGAAGTTGTAACTGGTTCCACCATCTTGATAATGCCAAACTTTGATGTATGTCTTTATGTAGATTTAGTATGTCCATTTGCATTTGTAGTTGGATTGCTGTACTATTGGGTTGGGCACTTAATACACACGTGATTAAATGTAAATTATTTATATATCAAGAAAATACATCCATACATGTCACTGTATAAATATTTTGCATAACATAAATGGTCTACTGGTATGAAAGGATGTGATTAATAGGAATATTTATTGGTTAAATCCATACAATATTACATACACAAATTATTAGTCTAAGCTTGTTCGTAATAATTTGTAATCAAATGTTGCTGATCATTGGAGTAAGATTATTATGATGGAGTACAATGTACAGTGTCCGCTCGATATAACACTGAAGTTGGGGTCCATGACATACCTCCCTGCGTTATAGTACATGTACCCGCTTTATACAATATTACAGGGAAATAACGAAAATACAAATGGGATCCATGTCTGACCTCGCGTTATATCTGAATCCGCTGTGCATCGGACCATGTTATATTGAGGGGGCACTGTAGTTGCATCTTTTGAAATTAATGTAACAGTGAAGATGGATATATTGATGATGTGAGAATGTTTGTTATTACCCTCCTAGAAGTAATACGTTTATTAATTGAAAGTAAGGTAATCGGGCATTAATTAATTCAGGTATAAACAGGTATGATTAATGACGTAATGGGCTAGAATAAATCTATATTGTACGGGTACTATGAGTCATAATGTACGCACATATTCTTGCGACAATTCTAATTAATAATTAGTTGCATCGTGCTCATCAATATGGAGAAAAAAAGAACATGAATCATCTATTACTGACAATAAACAGGTATATTTACTGAAATGGATTCAAGCAAAGATCCAATTTTCTCTTGAGTAATCCAAGTGCCCAACATTCCGCATGTAATTGATGCGATCAATTAGTGGCAGGTAACGAGTAGCGCCAGGTAGTGAGTCGGAGTGTCTGTGTCCCAGCGCCCCTACCAAGGCCTCCCTGGGCCTCCCTGGGCCCAGACAGTGTTCTCATTAGGACCCATCTCCCCGGCCTGCTCACTGGGCCCTAGCATCCAGTAGACTCTCATAGCAGAGTGTTATCATTGCCTCATTAAACTTAACCTGGTCGTAATTACCAGTCGTAGTTGGTCTGAAGCGCCAATGGAGGGTCTCGCAGAACGCTGGGGACAATGGGTCTGTGGCTCCACCAGAGATGTGTGGGTGAATGGGAGGGATTTTAAGCCACTTCACTTGATCTTTGGCCCTGGGTTTTAGCACTACGATTATGTGGATTGTGAGAGATGAATAGTGCTTACTGGTGATTGTATTGATAGTGTTCTTGGTGGCGCTGTTGCACAAATGAGGTTCCTAGGCTCGGGAACTCCTGTATATTACCATCAATGTGTATGGCTGAACTATTCCACTTGCAACGTAAAGCACTGATTCATTCATTGCATATAAACCACAGGCTGCATGCAGATTTTTACTTTCTTAAGACGATTGACTAGTGATATATTTTTATTTAAACATTCCACAGAAATATACCTACATGAGTGAGAATTGGGTATGCAACAGAAGATATATTTAAATTTATTTTAATATTATATTGACTATTAAATGAATTTCATTGCTTGTTTCTACATGTATATTTTATCATTATAGTATTTTCATTAAGCATGGGTGAAAGATTCACACTGTGATGTAAACCAATAATGCAACCACCTACAGTATTTTGTCATTGAGATAGAACCAAGAAGTTGGAATATGTTGGTATCCAAACGGGATGTAACTCCATTCTCCATACACGTTAGTGACACGTTTATGCTGGGAGGCAACCCTGTGACAAGTAAATAGAGAGATCAGTTATCCAAGGCTGAAACCAATGCTGATGTGTAACGACACACACAGACATCACATCTGAGCATGTAACGGATATTTCCCCAAGATATTTAGCTGAAGGTAGATTTATGTACAGAGAAGGTTGGCTTCCATGGTAAAGGTGTACTACAGGAGTCTGAGAATGTTCCTGATGGCTTCACAGAATGCTACCACTCTCCCCAACGCACTGTGCTACCAGGGTTACCTGGGCCGGCCAGCTCTACCTGGGTTTGTCTGACGCACTTCCATCCAGATAATTAATTTAACGGCTATTCGGAAAGATGGTAGCGCGCTGATAAATATGACACGTCATCACAACAAGTGAGAACAGCAGGTTTTGTAATTAATCTTGCTATGTGGGCATACCATTGGCTATGTATTGGTATGCTACTCATATAAGCAACATGGCAAGTTCTTGTAACATACATTTAATGTGTATATAAGTATTCAGCATGGCAAGTTCTTGTTTGGACATTTAAATGAGACATTTAGGCCTATGGACATTTAAATGAGACAGTTAGGCCTATGGACATTTAAATGAGACAGTTCAGCCTATGTATGAACAATACAAGAGTACTATTACAAAAATGTACGGTTATGTTTATGGGCATCATGGAATGTTCTTGTATTTTCTAATACAGTGTCCCTTTCGATATAACACAATTCGGATATAAGGCGGGGGAAGATGTGGATCCCATTTTTATTTTTGTTAATTACCTGTACTATCGTATAAGGTGGGGAGTATGTCATGGACCCCCAACTTCAGGGCTACAGTATATCGAGGGGACATTGTATATGCATACTCAACATGGCACATTATTTTCTAATATATATATATATACCATCCAGTACATTTACTGCAACACTGTGCCTTACAAGTATTGCAGGTTTATAAGTTGGTTTACTTTACATGTATCTTCTTGTATAGGACTATGGGTCGGTTAGTCTATTGACAGTCTAATGGGTCATGCGTATGGGCGAATGATTCCTGCTGATACAAGGCACAAACCACTGACCCTCATATTTAAAATAGTATCAAATTTTATTCCAACATTTAACATGTACTTGAAATAGGAAAACAAAAGTATTAAAAAAAACCAAGATAATTGTGTATTGGAGAGTGAAATACCCTACTCATATTACTGTCTGTTTCTTCTGATAAGATAACAAGTGTATTATAAAGATGTCGACACCTTGGAGCGTGGTGGCCGCAGGGCCTGATACATGCTGATAGCTGTAGACAACTGAAGTCAGGATATCAGAATGGTTATCTCTACTGTGATATCTTCCTTCATAGTTACAAGCATCTGTGTTACCTTTGTAAGAAAACCAACTGATCAGTGGTATAGGTCAATGCCTTTGAAAGTGTCTGTTGGAAGTGAAATCTAATTTCTCTTATTTCAATGATGATTATTATTTTTGGTATCCCTGAATTACTGTGTGTTTTCTAAATTGCTGGATGTTCATCAAAGTTGGCACTGGAAAGGATTAAGAATGGTGGTATTGGATCTATGGAATGGAATACAATTACTCAACAGTTTTGAGTCTTGGTTTGCTGTGTAAGTAGAACATTGCCCTTTTGTATCCAGTACTAAATACTGTAAATCATAACATGTTAACGAGCATAAAACATTTACGAATTTAACGAGTTGCTCTTAGACGTTAACATTTAATTCACTGATATTTTTTAGAGAGTATTCCATATATCTAGGCATATGGACAAGCTCTTTAACATTTTAATAGGTTGATAATCCACTGGATGCTCTAGTGTAACGACACTAACATTTTATGATTATATAGTATTATGTGTGCAATATGCCCAAGTTTTGCCTTGATATAACAAATTGGTGACATTACATTTACAATCACAGAAAGTCTGTTATTCTGAGCAAGTAAAATGTAAATGTTGAAATTCAAAAACTGGTATATTGAAATTAAGGGTTGTTATTTAAAACTGGTGTAACCTATTTTTTTTTATTCAAAACAGGTTTAACATAACAGGTAGAAATTTAACTTAATTGTAGTTATTCCAAACAGGTTTAACTTCACAAGTATAATTATGTAGATCTACTCCTAACATATAAATCGTAAGTGTTGTTATTTAGAACAGTTCTTTAAACGTCATTATTGTTGCTCAGAACATGTATAGTAACTAGCATAAGTAACTGCTGATCTGTAATACAATGCAAGTGTTATTTGCAATATTGTCAAATACTTAATGATTTGTAAAAATATAAGTAAATTTCTCATTCTGTGTGTGTGTGTTTGTGTGTGTGTGTGTGTGTGTGTGTTTGTGTGTGTGTGTGTGTGTGTGTGTGTGTGTGTGCAAAGTACTTACGTACATACACTAATGTGGTCAAATACCATCTCTGTCTTAATAGCATACATTATTTCAGTAACCATGGAAGCCACAGCACAATATTATCCGTGTATCCATTGTCCAGACCTTTCTTCAATCTACACTCTGTAGAGGATACACTAGCTGACAAAAGTGTTTCCTAGCAGAGAAACCAGTAGCGCTATAGCTCATTTCATGGCTTCTTGCCCAGCAAAACTCTCAACATTTTGACCTTCATAATAGGCGGCACATAACCATTACAACAAACGACATCGCAATGATCCTCATGACACTCATTGTAACATTAGTCGTGGATTATTCAGTGTGTATCACTATTGAATGACACAATTAGCTTCTTTTTCTTCTCAAAGTTTATATAAAATATTTAAATATGTTTCTATAAACTCTGCGACGTAATGATATCTTCTTTTTGTGACTGTTGTCTTATCTTCCAAAAATAGCATGTTGCATGCAATGCTTGCCAAAATGAGAAAGAATGTGGTTTTCCATCGTTGAATTTCGTTCCAATAATTGGCTGCTTAAAGAGCTGGCCAGGATTGATCTGCTGTACCTGGTGTGCACTGTTTTCTTTCACCAAGGTCTTCACATATTGGGCACAATCGATATATTGGACAGTACAGGCTACAACCAATCGGTCAATATATGGTTAAATATTTAATGAAATTCCCGTCAGATATTACGATTACCTTATTGGCAGTATGCTATAATCTACTGTTATATTCAGAACAACATAGATTGATTGCATGGATTTCGTGAGATCATTATCTGAAGTTGCACAGAGTACGTAGATGTCTTGTGGAAAATTCGAACCTATTGACATCTTGCTGTCGTCATCTGTTAATTTACGTTGGTCTCCCGCCCCCTGATGCTTGATTATGATGGTACGTCTATGTGGGTACCACTGAGGACATTTTGTGTCGTGCATTAATGGATTTGTTGCATGATTAGAATTCATTCCCAATCACGATCGAACGACCTCACGCCAATATTATCCATCACGCCAACAGCATCCCGATACGTGCATCCTCAATCGCCAGTAGCAGCTGTGATAATTTGTTCCATCGTGTCGCATTCTTCGTGCTACGTGCGCACGTACCTCACACGCAACCCGATGCCCGACGTATATGTATGAGATTCGCAACTTGTCCGGAACGTATATATTGGTACACGGACGTCACTGCGACAATGTTAGCCGTGGGATTGATGGATCCACTGATGTGCCACCGTGTCTGAGGAGAACACGACCTGGTGAACGTACACCCACCCAGACCGGGGACACCACCAAGAAATTATCCACCATTGCGAGATTATTGTTAATGGGCGATTTCGTTACTATGGCGCTGGAATTGGTTATCCATCGGCGGCTATTGATGCAAGCTGTGGAGGTACTTATGCAAGACTGATTTGATTGGATAATCTAATTTGGAGCTATCAGTCTTGTGGAAAGCTCAAGGGGAGAGTGACTGCGGGATCAAGGAGTTGATGTGTAGCCTTTGATATAAATAGTGTCGATTCCAGCTCGAGTCCCGCAGTAACAGTCTATAGGGGCCTGGAGGTGCTGGATCAACTGACGCAGGAATGTAAATAGCGAGGACACTACGTGTTATGTGTTACGTCACTTGAGGAAATTGCCACACTTTATTTCCAAGAATACAGTACAACTATAATGACTCTCCAATTGTAAGAAAGTCAAAAGAAAACGGTAGTGCAATTTCACCCTCAGGATGCAATTCTGGTGTCATCTCTTGATGCGTGCAGTGTAACTATTGATTGGTAGATGACCTGACATCTATAGTGGAGGAATGTCGCCAGCTGTACAACCTGTTGTGTTGTATACCTTCTGTCAGTAGCCTGTGTCATTGCGTAATTTATGAAGACAATTAATATGTAGAACAATTTAATAATTCTGAACATTTTCTTAGTTCCATGATGGGGACCTTAGTATCCTGCTGTTGAGCAGATTTAAGACTGGATGAATGGTGTGTATTCACGATACCATCTGTTTGAAATAAGTATTCATAGATATAACACAGTAAGCATCAATTCTGTACCCCGGAGGAAGCACATTTATCGTATCCCTGTATATATTAAGGTAATATTTCCCATCAGGGACCCCTTGACACCTCCAGTTTTGGCCCCTGTTTGATCGGCGTGGCATTGTTAGGGGGCAGGCATCCCCTCGACTCTCCCCGAGGCAGGACAGGACAATTGGGGCAGACATTGATTTCTGCCACAGTTGAACAAATCTCCTCTGCTGTTCACTTGTCTGCCCGGCGCTCAAGTGCGGTGAGGAAATCAGTTAGTAATAGCAGCGTGTAGTAGCAGGAGTGTTTGCGACCTGGATGCTAACCAGCAATCTCGGGAGGTAATAGGTAGTGGTCCCCACCCCCCCTCCACCTCCTCCTTCCTCCGCGGAGCCTGCCTCACTCCCACCTAAACCTCCAGCGCTGGTGTCTCTGGTCGTGAGTCCAGCTGTCACACGCAGGTATTTACAGATCGGGCAACGGCCAGCCGGAGTCTATTGACGGGGGAAATCTCTGAGAGGAGAGTACCAGAAGCCTAATGAGAGGAATGTGCCTGATGGGATTTCTAGGATGTGTGTGCAGGGTTCCAGCATTGGTGTGTAAGTAAGGTGTCTGGTCGGCAGCAGTGTGTGTGACTCCGACAGAGGATACATAGGGAGGATTTCTAGCGGTACATGTGTGGGAACAGCACCGTTCCGTGGACCTGCAATGCTGGCTGTACCAGTGGAAACATCTGTTTTCTCTAGACATGTCAGTCAGTAACTGGATGCCGCATCTGCCACGGTAATACTGCTGCTGCTGTACACTGCCAGGTATACTGCCTGCATGTGAGTGTGTGTGTGTGAGTGTGTGAGTGTATATACCACGTACAGTGGGAGCCATATCTCAGGAGGAAGATCCTAGGAGTTTCTCTCGGTCCTCGGACTCCGATCTCTCTTATCTCCCGTGCACGTTGACCGTCGGGTCCTCTGGGTCCTCTGGGTCCTCGGAATGCTGTCCTCCTTCCGGGTGCAGGATCTGGGGACAGGCACGTAGTAGGATGAACCTGTCCATGAACAGATTTCAGAGGCCGTTTATGGAAAGCCGCGGATATGTGTTCCAGGAAGACAGAATGTGCGTGGATTACCTAGGTGTCGTCGCTTTGCAATGGGAGCATCTGAAAACGTGGATTTAACGAACTTGAGAACCTCCCTAGCCATGGCTGCTGTTTATAAGAAGTTCAAGAAAATGGTCATTCCCAGAAGGAGAAGGAAGCATCTTCATGTGTGCCACAGGTAAGAATGTCGACATCCCCGCATCTCCCACATCACCTTTCCTCCCCGGTGCAGGTAACTTCCAGGCCCTCCGAGATGTTTGTACATAACAAGGACGTTCTTCCTTCATGCGTGCTCTGTGGTTAATAGATATTGCAGTTTACAGTGGTAAATCATGTGTGAGGTTGTAGATGTCAATAGACAAATGATATGAGGTAGCTGTCCATGACATCATGTGACACTGTATCTGTATGGAGAGACATCATGTAATGTTGTAGCTATTCATGAACACTACATGATATTGTAGCTGTCCATTGACTTCATGTGACACTAGCTATATGGGGACATAATGTTGTAGATATCCATGGACACTACATGACATTGTATTTGTCCATTGATGACAACATGTGACATATGAAGTAATATTGTAGCCATCCATAGACACTATGTGTGTGTTTGCTGCTGTCCATTGACATAATGTGACATTTTACACATTTTTTATTGTTGTAACTATTCACAGACACATGATATGAGGTTGTAGATGTCCATTGACATCATGTAATATGTAGCTATCTATATACACTCAACATTGTCAGCGGTAGCTGTCAATATAGAAAACATGTGACATTGTAGCTGTCTATGGAATTACATGTGACATTGTAGCTGTTCATAGACACTATGTTTCATGGTGTTACAGATGTAACGATTTTACTGTCCATTGACAATTCTAATCATTAATATTCATACAAATTTTCAATTCCACTTTGCATGCAATGTTGCATATATGATGAACATTACTCACTATATACAATACTGTATATGCACAGGAAAACCATATTTCTGTACATTGTATAGCATACTAGCATGTGGATTTATAACTGAATATACTGTTGTGTTGATAGGATAACTGAACCACATTGATTATGGAGTTAGTACGAGTTGGTTCTATTCATCCTACTCCATCTGGTGCGAAGTATCTCAATTATCATTACACATATGCCATGTATATAGCTCGTTTATATAATAGCAAACTGGAAATATTTACAGCAATTTCAGAATCCTGCATTGAAATGCACGTTTAATAATGTTTCTTACGTTTGTGTAAGATAATAGCTGCATTCCTTGTTGACTCAGTGTGGACATCTATCTCTATATCCATGTATTTATTGAATATGTTCAATCTGTATGAAGTAATTAGATTCTATGAAATCACATACCAGTGAATGTTATTAGTGAAATGAAATAATCTTATTTAATTAATTAATCAAGCAGGGATAACATTAAACATGCTAAGAAACATTGTTTTCATATTCAGTGTCTACAGAGAATGACATTAGTATTGAAAGGTAGCATTAATAGATCTTACGGATGTAATGTTATGAATAACTCACTATGTAGAATTGATTTAAGTTAATTTAAATTTGCTATAGTAATTACTATCGGGTGTTGTTCAGTGTAGAACTGTATATTGGTAGTCGATATCCCATGCAATAACACCATATTGATAGTCAATGCTATACAATATTATATCAATTGTATGTAATAACATATTGATGAAAGAATGCAACATGCCATTGCAATCTTGGTATTGATATCTGAAGGTATGCACTAATACATGCATAAGTATGTAGTATTGAACCAGTCCTAAAATAGTACAACCCAGGTTCCGTATAGATAAATATTTATTTATTTTCCACATCTATATTAACATTAGTTAAAGTGCCATTTCAAGATAAGTACACGTTTCAATAAAACCTGAAATATTCATCATTGTATTAAATTCATACGTATAATGTATTTATAGATATGCATAATTATATAGTATATAGTCCACACTAGGTACACTCCGCTGGGATAATATATTGGAGATAGATTATATTTGGCGATAATTGTGTTTTTCACGTTGCACTCCAAAATCTCCGATATTAATATTATATTAATACACAGCACTGAGTGGCTCTAATTACGATACGTTCTGACCGTCGCGGCTAACGAGTAACCAATCAATGACGGCCACGAGGTTTCATAAGCAGTTCAATGTATCCTCGTTAGGGAAGATGAGCCTCATAATCCGATAAGTAATAGCACTATATTAATATGTACATGTATACTGTACACAAAGTATGATGTGAGTGATACTGAGTGAGAGTGGGAGTGATATCAAAGCATGACATCAAATCAAACATGGCTGCTAATGTATACAGACATTTTCAGTAGTTTTCCTGAGCTTATTCAATTATACTGATAACATTGCTAACTATACATTAAATCAATATTTCTACTATAACTGTGCTTGTATGTTTATTTAGAGAGGGCATCACAAGAATCATATTCTCCGACTGTTTCTATAATCGGGTTAATCCACTCTCCACTTTGTTATTCTCGGAGAAGAAGCTCTTGCAACTTCATACTTTTCTTACTGACAAGCCTGGATAAAGGTGCAGCTAGACACCAGCTAATAGTTACACTGTAAAGTAGTCTATAAATATCCCACACAATTTAAACAACTAGAGTGGGATTTATAGATTTTCTTCAGGTTTCCCTGTGAGTAATGTAATAAATCGCTTGAAATCCTACATCGGCATTTTGACTAGCATTATCTAATCTGGCCAGTAGGGCTTCTGTGTAAGCTCGTAATTAACAGTTTCTGTATAGTTCATCATGCCTAGGTCTTCTTATTCCATGCTATTGTCTATGATATTGTCTATGCTATTGTCTATGATATTGTCTATGGTATGACATCTTGCCAATCTGCATTACACATATTTTCTGCCCAAAAATAAGTCCTTAATACTAAATTAACTTAATATGATTAAAGTTTAAAACATGCAAATAACAACACAGTGTGAGCACCACATTATACATTAAATATGTATTTAAAAACTGGTGAAAAGACATAATTCCAAGGAAAACATGTTAATCCAGCAGGAATTTAGGTATACCCTTCACTTTCTGGTAAAGTTTTTTTCTCACTTGATTCTGTAATTGTACTCAATGTATGCAATATTTGTCGCAGAACTGTGCATTATGTCTATATATTACATCATACATTATGCTATGTATTACACATTCCATACACGGCACCATGCAATATACAGCCTATATGATGTCACGGCACCATGCAATATACAGCCTATATGATGTCACGGCACCATGCAATATACAGCCTATATGATGTAAGGATCTGTACTGGTGACATGTTCATGTGATGTACAGAAACCTCTTCTTGGTGGCCTTGACCTAGATTTGATATTCATACATGTTCTAGATACAGCAACACCTCATTCAAGCTGTAATGTACATGATTTGCGCCTTAATGCACATGCTTTGCATACCTATGTTTGGTGATTTTAAGGCATTTACTGCTATCGGTTATGGGTGAACTATTACCGCTGTGACGTAAAACAGTAACTCATTCATTCATTTATTCATTAAAGTTATATGATTGCTATGCTGCTAGATGGTCAGTGAAGCAGACTTCCCAATCAATGGTCTCTATCTTGGTATACTGTCTTTGATTAAGAACGGTTCTGTGTATTTGGAAGGCAGGAGTGGAATGTTCACTTGTTAATCATAATGTAGTCTTTCCTTGTAGAGGGCCATCGTTGTACATGTGTTCATTATACATGGTAGTTAATCAATATCATACATGTACAAGAAACAGCTAGATCATGTGGCATATGCATGTACTTGTATGTGCAAGGCACATGTATTTTAACCCATAATTAAATATTCATCAGTCAATGTCAACTTACCGATACACTGCTGAAATATCTGTGTAAAGTGATTAATAATTGATCAGTTAGGATTGCGATGCATATAGCGATCTTGGAGACAATGGAGTAGTCGGACAAAGCAACAGCTTGTTTACAGTAAGACTGCATGAACCAAGGCTGATGCAGAGAAGCCAAGTATGTACACTATTGTAGACATATAGACTCTGTATAATAATAATAATAATAATAATTGTACATTTATAATGGGCTGACTCCATGTGGAAAGACACATGCTCAATGCACAGATAATAATGGTTTTAGCACCTAATTTCCAGCCATCGCTGCTCATTGGCGTTCATATTACCCCGGTCAATGGATCAATTTGCAATCAGATTCCATCTCTACTCCCTGGGGAGTATACAACCAAGCTGCCATGTTGCAGGCACTAGAGGGTTAACATTCACATCAATTTCTTCCTACCAGATACCCATTTTCAACTTGCCTAAGGTGATACCACAACTTTTCAACCTGTGTCTCTGTGTGTGGCAATATTGAATCCTAGATACTTTCAGGTTATGTCACCCATCCAATTACTGTCCGCGGCTGAGCGTGCTAAACTTGCAATGCATGGGACCATGCACCACCATGTATCCCAACCATCTCCACAGTTAGGACTAGTATCTACTAATAGTGATATAAGTACATACGCACCAGAATGTGGAGAAGCTGGCAGGCAGTCAATCAGTGGTAAGGTAACACCCAGAACGATTCTACTAGGTAAGTAACCAATCCCGGTGGACTATTTTCTCTGTGGATATTGACATCAGCTACTAGAGTCCCACCTATGCACACCACATGCTGCTATCAAACAAACAGTACCTGTGAGCCAACTTCCAAAGAGTTGTACTTGGACAGGTTGTCGTTAAATTTCCTCATTGTCATAAGATTATCGTAGTCATCATAAGATTTTCCTCACTGTCATAACATTGTTCTAAGATTATCATTAGGTTGTTCTAACATTGTCATAAGATTATTATTAAATTGCCATATGATTGTTCTAAAATTGTCCTAAGATAACACTGAGATAAAGTCCTATGATTGTTCTGAGATTGCTGTCATGACAAAAAGATTTACAAGCTACTGTGAGATGTTGTTATTTTCGTGCTAATTAACACAACACCTAGCACATACCACCTCTGATGTCACGCAAGTGTGACATACCATGACATATGTCACACGTGTTACTCTAAGACTAATATCTCAGAAACTTGCCTTATTTTGTGTTTTGTGATGATGCACCCTGAACCCATCCGTTCTTCGTGAGCTGTCCCCCGTCCAGTGATGTACAGTCCTCTAAATTAAGTGTCTGGCACTAATGTGGGACCATGGTCTCAGAGACGCTGGAATCAGTGAAGGAAACTGGTATGTCCTGGTATGCTATTGATGCTATTAATGATGTCTAGCTGAAGGTATGCTATTGATGCTAGTAATGATGTCTAGCTGAAGGTATGCTATTGATGCTAGTAATGATGTCTAACTGAAGGTATGCTATTGATGCTAGTAATGATGTCTAACTGAAGGTATGCTATTGATGCTAGTAATGATGTCTAGCTGAAGGTATGCCAGCAGCATCGACTATCCATAGTCTCAGAGGGTGAAAGTAAATTATTTCTAATAAATTCTACTGATGGGTATAATATTTATATGAAAGGAGCCTCTGAAAATGTTTATCCTCTGTTCTCCAGAAAATCTAGACTTGCTTTTGTCCATGGGATAGGAGTATTTGGTTGAGAACAGGGTCTGTGACACAGAGTAACCAGCAGCAGTGCATCCACTCTTATGCACTACCACCATGTAGTATTCATGCAGAATGACATATTTTTTTATTTTTATATTCTTTTTGTAATGGGGCTAGGAGTTGCTTTCTTGAATCTTTCATTAATATCAGTTTAAGGAAGGAAGAATCCTGCAACATCCATAGTGCTGAATGTTGCAGTAAATCTGCGAGCAACGGCTGGTACTGACAAACCAAGGATGATATCTGTGTCAATATTGTGTCAGAAATGTATCTTCTGTGAACATTGATGCCGGGACCACCGAGGCGGGATTTGAACTCAGTACCTTTGGCTCCAAAGAATGACATCAGTAGACATACCGATACTGGACACCCATTAGTGGACATACCGATACTGGACACCCATTAGTGGACATACCAATACAAAACACCCATCAGTGAACATACCAATACTGGATACCCATCAGTGAACATACCAATACTGCACACTCGTTAAGAGTGTCTATCAGTGGAAATACCTATAGTGGACACCCATCAGTGGACATACCAGCACTGGACACAAATCAGTGGACACACCAATACTGGACATATATCAGTGGACATACCAATACTAGACATCTATATGTAGACATACCAATACTGGACATATATCAGTAAAAATACCAATACTGGACACCCATCAGTGGACACACCAATACTGGACACCCATCCGTGGACACACCAGTACTGGACACCTATCAGTGGACATTGTAATACTTATAACTCCTGAATGTTGGTGTACTGACAGAGCAGCGTACTGAATGTCTGTGGTAATGGAACTCATTTGGTTCTAAGGAGCTATTTGAAAGACAGTTCATATAATGAATTACTCGAACAAGTTGAACTGGCTAATCTCTACTAATTACATGATAACATAGGACTGGTATAAATAGCCTAATGATATAGGTAAAGTAATTAATGTAGTCTTCCATAGATAAGTATAGATAGTGCATTCAGGACAATACGCTCCTGTTTCCTTGCCATCGGTGTGAAATGAGTACAATCAAATCGTGAGTTTTCTTGTAATCAGAATTGGTGCTGAAATGGTAGTAAATCATTATTAACATACTGATTAACACTCCTGATTTAAATGTTGAAATTTAACGTAGGGTTAGATCAGGCATATTTTTAATGGTGTCCCATGGGTGATTGCCAAACAAACCATTTCACCAAAAACAGTCCTTGTAATAGAGATTGTATTTATGCAGAAACAGATTACTTTTGGTATCTTCTATCACCTTGATGCTTAGATAGGTGGGCCTTGTCCCTTAGTCTACTTCTTTCCAATCCTTGTTATCTCTGTAATTATGCTCTAAATCTATATTAACCATCAGCTCAGAGATTTCTTGAAATAACATTAAAAAATTGCATTTTGAAAGCATGTTCCACTCAAAATTTGCTTGAATTTTTTAACATGAATTAGATCAATAGCAGGGTCATATGTTACAGAATGTTGTGTTATCATAATTTTGTAATACAGTTGTCTGTTATCACAACTACATATTAGAAAAGTATCTCCTACCACAACTAAATCATGCCAGAAATACAGCGTGGATATGAATGTTATGAATGCCTGTCTTGTAGGTCTGTTGGAAGTGGAGGTGTTGAATACAAAGCACAATATCAGTTCCTTCTGGCAGGTATTTTCAGGTATTTTCAACACCCAGGTAGGGAACCGACCATGTCAGAGTTGGCATGCTGTTCTGGTTTCATATGGAGAAGATATGAACACCCATATGGGAAATAGATAAAGTCTGGTGGTTTATCATCGAGCCATTTCTAGTGCATTCTAAGTTTTCCTTTCCAGAATAATGAGCTTTTCTGTGACTAAAATACCAGTAAATGGCTACCGAAATGTCTGGAAAGTGATCTTTTATATTTTGTTATGTCAGCGCTAGGGTACGTAGAGTACCATGCTTCGAGTCAGGCTGATAATCAATCTTTCTACATGTACCTTGAAGGACATACCTTGACAAAATTGAATTTTCATCCTACCATTTCAGATGTTGCTCTAAACTCCATTTTTTTTCCATTTAACTTTTTTCTTTCCAATTTGTTGTTTCTAGAAGAACACTTTTCTATTATATTAAGTGCTTAAAGTAGAAGCAAATCACATTATTGTCTCTTTAGAGTATAGACATAATACCAAAGTTCATTCCTAGAAAGTCAGCTAAACTCTCTCTTGACTCTCTGAAAGACGTTACGCACAGTTCTGCGACACATTTTCGGAACACAACGTCATGAATAAGACATTCGCGGTTCGCGTGTTTACCTATAACCGACGTACACATAACATACAAACAATAAGACACGTATGTGCATGACTTTAATTAA